>JASDQU010202857.1:0-12423 GCA_032191745.1 Picea mariana | reverse complement strand
ATTGTATAAAGTAATCTATTAATTGATTGATACATTAATAATGTAATGTATTAATTAATTTATACATTAATGCATTATTAATTAATATATTGCTAAAGTATTAATAAATTATTACATTACTGTAATGTATAAATTAAATTATTAGTACATTAATATATAATGTAACATATTAAAGTATTAATACCTTAATAAATATATTATTAAAGTAGTAATACATTTATTGAAAATGATCATGGTTGACTATGGTGACCTTGACTATGGTTGACTATAGTATATCATGGTCATGCATGAAAAGGATGAATAGATTTGTAAATTAAAATATCAATATAAATAATGAAATGTTTACAAAATGGCTGACCATGGATGACCACATTAACCATAACCATTATTGATTGTGATTGACTATGGTAGACCATGACTCCATGGTTGAACATGATTGTGACTATGGTTGAGCATGACCATGGTTGATTATGGTAGACCATGACCATGGTTTTTGATGATTGACCATGACAATGACCATGACCATGGTTAACTTTCTTACATCTTGGTTGACTTTGGTTTACTATGGTTGACTGTGGTTGACTATGGTTAAATATGGTTGACCTTGATTGATCATGACCATGGTTAATTGTGGTTGACATTGTTTTATGATGACCATGCTTAGTTATGGTTAACTTCAATAAAACTTCTTTGAATTTTATTTTTTATCATTGACTATGGTTGACTATGGTTGCACATTACCATGACCATGGTTGATTTTGGTTGACCTTGACCATGGTTGAACATGGTTGACCATGTGTTACAAAGAAAATCTCTCTATGGCTAGGGGAAACCCACAACAGATGGAATGACACCTAGAAATCAACTCTAATCTCAAGTATGCTATATAAGTGAAATGATAACAAGACAAGGCTAGAATCCTACCTCATCTGGACTATCGAAGAAGACCACCATTGAGCATGCAACCCAAATCTTTATACCTTCGACTTGTCCTCAACAACCAAGATACACAAACATGTAGTGATAATATATAATTTCAACATATAAACTAACATAATCCATTAACATACATGAAAAATACACCCATGGAAAGTAATTCAAATATTTTCAAGATATCAATTGGACGAGAAAAGAGTATTTCTATTAAAGTAATAAACACAGGTACATAGGTGAATTTTTTTTATAATGACACATATAAGAACTGAGAAACTAAGTCCCTCTATCTATGCCTCCACCACTTCAATCCTCCACAAAGGCAAGCTCATATGTGGGATTCAATGAGGTTCTCCATCACAAAGTAGGAAGAGCTTGGGGGATGAACACAAGAAGTTCATACTTTCAAGGACAAAGGGATGCATACTCAATATGAAGTGAAATGTTTGAGAACCAAACCTGATGTACATGGGATGTAATGGAGGAACCTATGTATACACTTGTTGTATAACTAATAAGGTGCGTATATCTACAAAATGTATATTTTAGCTCTGGAGTGAACAAAAAGGGGACTTCAAGTCTGCAGAGGGAAATGGAAGGCCATCTAAGAAAGATGCATGGAGTGAGGAAAAATTTGATGTAAAATATGCCCCCTAATGTGTGAGGGCAGAGAATTATCTGCAATGGTCAAACTACATTGTAATTACTAGAAGTGGAGTAATGAAGACTCAGTTGGAAGTACTAGTTACTCATGAGAATATTACAATCCAAAATAACTTTGTATACATGGCTGCCAATCTGAATTACACTGTAGATCAATGTGGATATATATCAAATAATTTTTCATGGACATGAATAGGCAATACAAAGTGGACATACACCATAGGTTTTCATGGTCACGAACAAGACACAGTGGATTCCAGTCTCAAAATCAATTGAAGATATCTATATACAATGAAGTACAATATGATCTTCTATGATCACTGAAGTCATATCAGTATTGTTTCAATGAAATACATCAACATATATGGGATGATGCTACTGTAAGATGGAGGTATTCTACACTGTCCACCGAAGGTGAAAGTATACATCATGTGAATAGAGGAGTTGAGGTCGAACACGATGAGACTTCATTTGATTACCAGTCATTAAGGTATACCGTTAACAAATGTGAGACAACCCAATGATAATGAAAGTACGTGTCAAGGCACTGAGTAAATTCAACAAGTGTGAATAAAGGTGTTGAGATCGAACACGTGAAGAATCCATCAATCATGAGACATTGATGTATTCCCAACTATCGATGGTGGGAGAACCTGCCACTCATCATTGCAAGCCTCTAGGTACTCATAGGACTCTAGGTCTTGTTTCAAGAATAGATGAGCTGAAATCGATGGAAGGAGACTCGCTGAAAGGAGAGCATTAAGGTATCTCTCATCATCCATCATGAGGCACAAAGAAATAACTTGATGATTAGGAGGAGCTCATACAAATAGGATGTTCACAAACCAATGACCATGTGTGTCTCTTTAATGCACCATATGCGAGTAGTTTGTGAAAGGGACCCTCTGAATAACAACCAATACAAAAAATTTACGACAAAGGCGTGGAAACCACAAATAGGGATAATGGAATCCAATACACTACATGAATCACAGTGTGTTAATATATTTCTTGTGATCGAGCACAATGAAAACCCCCCAGTCAATGACCAATAAGGAGATGTCATCTTCTAGGTTCAATGTTACCTACCAATGATGAAAGTAGGCCCAGGGTGCAAGGAAAAACAACAAATTTATGTGATTTTGAGATATACTCAGGGTATGGCTGACATGAAAAGTCAATATTTCGGAGGAATGGACAACATGTGTCTTTAAACTTCCTTTGAACAAGAGCATGAGTCATGTGCATAACTCAGGCAACATAGACTTGATAATGATCAAGTGGTTGACGTTGGCTTATGATTACCATGCTTAATTATGGTTAACTTCAATAGAACTTCTTTGAATTTGATTTTCTATCATTGACTATGGTTGACTATGGTTGCACATTACCATGAACATGGTTGATTGTGGTTGACCTTGACCATGGTTCAACATGGTTGACCATGTGTTACGAGGAAAATCTCTCTATGGCTAGGGGAAACCCACAATAGATGGAATGACACCCATAAATCAACTCTAATGTCAAGTATGTTATATAAGTGAAATGATAACAAGACAAGGCTAGAATCCTACCTCGTCTAGACTATCGAAGAAGACCACCATTGAGCATGCAACCCAAATATTTATACCTGCAACTTGTCCTCAACAACCAAGATACACAAACATGTAGTGATAATTTATAATTTCAACATATAAATTAGCATAATCCATTAACATACATGAAAAATACACCCGTGGAAAGTAATTCAAATATTTTCAAGATATCAATTGGATGAGAAAAGAGTATTTCTATTAAAGTAATAAACATAAGTACATAGGTGAATTTTTTTTGTAATGACAAATATAAGAACTGAGAAACTAAGTCCCTCTAGCTAGGCCTCCACCACTTCAATCCTCCACAAAGGAAATCTCATATGTGGGATTCAATGAGGTTCTCCATCACAAAGTAGGAAGAGCTTGGGGTATGAACACAAGAAGTTCAGACTTTGAAGGATAAAGGGATGCATACTCAATATGAAGTGAAATGTTTGAGAACCAAACCCAATGTACATGGAATGTAATGGAGAAACCTATGTATACACTTGTTGTATAACTAATAAGGTGCGTATATCTACAAAATATATATTTTATCTCTGGAGTGAACAAAAAGGGGACTTCAAGTCTGCAAAGGGAAATGGAAGGCCATCTAAGAAAGATGCATGGAGTGAGGAAATATTTGATGTAACATAGGCCCCCTAATGTGTGAGGTCAGAGAATTATCTGCGATGGTCAAACTACATTATAATTACTAGAAGTGGAGTAATGAAGCCTCAGCTAGAAGTACTAGTTACCCATGAGAATATTACAATCCAAAATGACTTTGTACACATGGCTGCCAATCTGAATTACACTGTAGATCAATGTGGATATATATCAAATAGTTGTTTATGGCCATGAACAAGACATACACCATAGGTTTTCATGGTCGCGAATAAGACACAGTGGATTCCAGTCTCAAAATCAATTGAAGATATCTATATACAATGAAGTACAATATGGTCTTCTATGATCACTAAAGTCATATCAATACTGTTCCAATGAAATGCATCAACATATATGGGATGATTCTACTGTAAGATGGAGGTCTTCTACACTGTCCACTGAAGTTACAAGTATACATCATGTGAATAGAGGAGTTGAGGTCGAACACGATGAGACTTCATTTGATTACCAGTCATTAAGGTATACCGTTAACAAATGCGAGACAACCCAACGATAATAAAAGTAAGTGTCAAGGCACTGAGTGAATTCAACAAGTGTGAATAAAGGTGTTGAGATCAAACACATGAAGAATCCATCAATAATGAGACATTGATGTATTCCCAACTATCGATGGTGGGAGAAACTTCCACTGATCATTGGAAGCTTCTAGGTACTCATAGGACTCTAGGTTTCATTTCGAGAATAGATGAGTTGAAATCGATGGAAGGAGACTCACTGAAAGGAGAGCATTAAGGTATCTCTCATCATCCATCATGAGGTACAAAAAAATAACTTGATGATTAGGAGGAGATCATACAAATAGGATGTTCACAAACCAATGACCATGTGTGTCTCTTTCATGCACCAGATGCAAGTAGTGCGTGAAAGAGACCCTCTGAATAACAACCAATACGAAAAATTTACGACAAAGGTGTGGAAACCACAAATAGGGATAATGGAATCCAAGACACTACATGAATCACAATGTGTTAAGATATTTCTTTTCATCGAGCACAATGAAAACTCCCCAGTCAGTGACCAATGAGGAGATGTCATCTTCTAAGTTCAATGTTACCTACCAATGATGAAAGTAGCCCAGAGTGCAAGGAAAAACAACAACTTTATGTGATTTTGAGATATATTGAGGGTATGACTAACATGAAAAGTCAATATTTCGGAGGAATGGACAACACGAGTATTTAAACTTCCTTTGAACAAGAGCGTGAGTCATATGGATAAACCAGGCAACATAGACTTGATAATGATAAAAAATATTGTGACATATAAGGAATCAACAAACTCTCCATAGGGATTGGAAGACTAACCAATCGAAGGAGTAAAATCTAAGTAACGATCTCATCTTCCTAATTTCATGTTATACCCAAAACTTGGATGAAAATGGACTCAAGAGTTTTTGCTATGTTCAAAGGCGACACAATTTCTTCTGATAGACAATACTATTATTTTCTTGCCTGTCTATTTTTGTTTTTTCATAAGCAAAGAAATGTTATGATACAAGATAGGAAACGAGTGTCACAAATTAGAAACTAGTTCCAAGTAGTGAAACATACCTATGCTCAATTCAAGGAAGTGCATGTGGGTCATTGACACTCGGGGGAATTTTTCCTCTATAGGTAAAGGGTTTCAAGCTGTAAAGGATATATGGAAGGCACTGCTTGGATAGTGATGAGAATTGTTGAGGCAAGGGGATTATAGCGAGAAAGTGGGAGCCAAAAATAATCTCAATAATGCAAGTAGAATGATGGAATGCAATTACAACTTAACCCGAGATTTCCTTTTTCGTAGATTTAGTCCCCTAGGCCTGGAAAAAATATAAAATAAAACCCAGGAGAGCTCTTGTAGCCAATGGTGACTAGAGTATTAATTTTCCGTAAGTAGTCTACTTGGTCCAGAAAAGGGTTAAACTTATACCAAAATATATGTCCTTTCAAAACCATTTAATGAGTGTGAAAGAGACAAGTTCACTTGACAATCTTTTCATTTTTTCGAGAGTTGGAAAAGAGCTTAACCAAGGCTTGGGGAGTCCCATAGGTAATAGTCAGAATGAACGTGAGTAAGAAAATGGGGTTCAAACTCAAAGTCATATCAGGACTATAAGGAACTCTCGGTCCTATGGAATAACTTTTTCATGGGCACCGAATGACAAAAAGGCTTTAACTAGGGTACCCATGTTTGGTAAGTCTCTACCACTTAATAATGACACTTCTAGTAGCAGTGAGAAGGTTATGTGTCGCTAAGAAATGGGTTTGTGCCTAGGGTGTATGAGTCATGGTCATAGGACGATGAAAGAATTAAAAGTGGAGTGAAAACCTATCCTATATGCCGATGAAAGGATATGCCTACCAGAGGCATGAATAGACAATATGATGCAGGAAATCCACATAAAACCATGGATAAAACCACTAAAAACCAAGTATTTCCAATGCACAATTATTCCATAAGGCAAAAAATAGAAAATAATAACATAAAACTATACAAAGTGGGTAAAAATGTTCTTTTAATATTAAAAATAATAAATTTTACCATACCATTTCAGATTTTCACCCACATAGTGATTTTGAGGCCATTTTACCCACAATCTTCCGGTGGCGATTTTGGGAGATACTATCAATGAAATCAAAAACTGTCTGGACCAAGTAAGTGCCCAACGCATTTAATTTCATTTCAATGGCTTACATTTAAGTTTTAGTCCCCATTGTTTTGAGTATTAGGGGTCGTTACATAGAAACTAGGGTGTATGCGGGTGACAGATCATAGGGTTGCATATATGACCCTATATACATGGGAAAATTGAATCCCAGACATGTATATGGGGCCCTATACGTGAATTTCATAAGTTTTCCTGCGTATATGTCCGTGAACACGTTTTTGAAGGGGATTAACTAAAAAATTGATGTTTCCTTTGCAAGATAGTTATTGAATGGAGGGAAAGGGAGCATGAGGAGATAGATACAATAGTAGAAAGAGATGCACGTGCCCAAAAATATTTGAAACAATGTGGAATTTATAAATTTTGGGCTCTCAAAGGAATGAGGGCTCAAGTGCAATTACTCCAATTATGGGTAAACTATTGGGATCCAAAGACAGAGTCCTTCAATATCGATGGAAAACCATTGAGGATTGAAGTGGACGACATATAATTTATCATAGGATTGTCTCATTGGGACGAGGTGGTGAATCTTAAGGCCCAAGGTGATGGAGGTTGTATGACTATGGAGGAGTACATTTCCACCCACTATGTTGCAGGAACAGATAAAGTAGGGATCCAAATCCCAATCAGGGTCATCGATAACCTGAGTTTAAATATCATCATGCTTGTATTTACACGAATATCAAGGTCGTCCTCACTGCACCAGGAATAGGCCACTCATGTTATATGTGGTTAAGTGTTTGAGACCCATTGTTTATGACTGGTGTACCTCACTACTAGCCAACATGAAGAGCCATTTGATGTATTGCAAACAAGGGTGAATGAGGAATTTTGGAGTTTCATCCATAATTTGTAGTTTTTTCTTCGAGAAGGTTCCAGGTTTGAGCCATAGAGTAGAGATTACTCCACATGGACAGCGTGATCTATCCATGTCATGATGGACTGACATGATGAGGTGGATAGGAGTTTGTATGGTTCCAGCTTCCTACAATGATGAGTTTTTTTCTGATGGTACTAACATGTCATAGCCATCGATGACATCCTTATAGAGGGATCAAATACAGAGGGGACCCTGACATTCCATTTCCACCAAGATCCACCTATAGGGATATTGGTAAGAAATGGTTTTTTATATATTTCAATTTTTTGTGTTTTTCAATTTTGATCAAGGAAAAATAAAAACACAAATATTTTTGTATGGTATTGAGTATTAAAAATTTATTTGTTACACAGACGTAGGTACTTGATGACTAGAGGGATTCCCACGACATCGGTGAATGGGCTGAGGAGATGATATAGTAGGCGGAGACATATAGAGAGTGCTACAAAATGTGTGGGGGTACCTATCTCGATTGACACACATGATTCCTATGGTTCAAGTGGAGGATCTTCCAGAGGCAATGCAATGACATGTAGTGAGTGTACCCCGTGCGTGGGTGCGAATATTCCAGCATCTTGAAAACTCCATAGTGTTCTATCATGAGACACACTTGGAACCACATGCATAGATTCCATGGTTATGCTATGTAACAGACATATATGTATTTTGAGCGTGTGAGCCCCATTTTGTACTACGCCACCATATATTTTGGACTTGAAAGGATGAAATATAAAAAACTTTTCGGTCTTCGGATTTACTTATATATGTTACAATGTATAAATGTATGAATGTGTTTTCTTTACTTACTTATGTGACAAATTCCAATATAAAATGTAATTAGCATATGCATCAGATACTTGATTGGAACTTGTAGGGATCTAATTATAAGTAAGAAAACCAAAATATCGTTCCAAAATTTGTACCTTAAGAATCGTCAGAGTAAAGTAGGATCTCTCACATGGTAACTACCATTCAACTAACATACGACTAACTCAGAGTCCAAATGAACTTCTAAATATAGAAAACCATGTGAAATGTCATCACATAATAGCTCTATACCGATGCTATACTCAGCCACAGTATTCATTGATGGCTCTGGAAAAATGCCACATGAAGACAAGAGTTGTCCCTTAGGCGAATAGATAACCCAAGTGGTAGAAGACATGTTCCATGTATGATGACTGGCACTATCTACGAATCCTAAGTAGACCAAAGATTCTGTTGACATCTTCCAACCAAGGGAAAGATCAATAAGAAATTTGATGAGGCAAAGAAAAGATAAATAAGTATATACACTAAGATACACTAATGTACAAAGGTCATGCCCGTGTTTGTGGGCTCAGGAATAATACCTTTTAAGGTAGAGCCCATTTTTGGGCTTGTCCAACATATTCCCCTCATAATCCTCTAATTAGTAGGCCCCTTTCTCTAAGATACATCGCACGATATAAGGACCATGCCACATGGGGTTGAACTTACCTCCCCCCAATAGTTCTTTGGCTTGGTCATAAAGGAGAACCAAGTCACCCTCAACACATTGTTGGGGACAAACATACTTATCATATTGAACCTTAAATTTTTGTTTATTTTCTTTGATAGCCATAGAGGAATCTCGATGTTGCTCATCAAGGTGCTCTAGGTGCATGAGGCGTTTTTCGATATCGGATGTGTCAAGTAGGAGCTCAATAGCCAGTTTAAGAGAAGGGATTTCACATTCAATAGGAAGAATGGACTCCACACCATGTACTAATTGAAAAGGATAGAAACCAGTGGAATTATTTATCATAGTTTGGTATTCCCAATGTGCAGGGTAAAGCATCATGTTCTAGTTAGATTTACTTTGTCTTAACGTCTTCTGCAAAATGGTCTTGAGATATTTATTCACAGCCTCTACCTATCCATTTTCCTCGGGATAATAAGGAGAATAATGACTGAGTGTAAAACCTAGTTTTGATGCTAACTCTGACATCATGTCATTTTGGAAGTGACTACCATGATCAGTGACAACCTCTTTTGGGATTCCGAACCAAGCTATAATCTGATTGAAGACAAAAAAAATTGTAGTCTTACCATCAAATTTAATGGTAGGCATGACCTCTTCCCATTTAGTAAAATGATCCAAGGCCATGATAATATTATGGTGCCCCCCAGTTGAGGCTAGGTTGCATTCCATGAAATCCAACCCCCACTTAGTGAAGGACCAACAATGATGACTAGGTGAAGAGGGGTTGGGTGTGAGCACATTTTCCTAGCGAACACCTGGCAAGGGTGACACTTTTTGACCGCTTCAACGCAATTTTTAAAAATTGAAAGCCAAAAATAACCAACTCGCAATATATTTTGAGCTATCACAAGCCCAGATAAATGACCACCACATGCCCCACTATGAAATTCATTGAGAACAACTTCAACTTCTTTGTGATTCAAGAAACAATGCAAGATATTATCCACCCCTCGATGATACAAAGTGTCACCAATAATAAGGTAGTTCTTATCCTGATGATGTATACATCATCGATCATCTCTCAAGAGATGTTGGGATGGATTCAAGGTTTGAAGTTAGCTCAAAATTTCTCCATACCAAGGGTTCTAATATGATATAAGGAAAATATGTTCATCCACAAACGAATGTCATGAAAAATGTGCTCATCTAGTCTAGGGAAGTATGACATCAATTCGGAAAAAACTAGTGATTTCTTGGATTTCTCTGAAGAAAAATCAAGATCAAATTCTTGTAGAATAACAATCCACTTATTGTATTTCCCCCCTATGATATGCCTGGTAAGGAAGTACTGAAATGTATTGATATCCACAACCATGGTAGTTTTTTAGAGTACTATATAATTTCATAATCTCTGAACCGCATGCCCAATGATTAAGAATAGCTTCTCTACATGAGAGTATTTGAGTTTAGGACAAACTAGATTTTAACTAAGGTAATAGACAATGTGCTCATGGAGTTCATTTTCCTCCTAAACAAGTACCATACCAACCGTCCCTTTGGACGCAACAATATAAAGAAAAACATATCTACTGTATTCTGGGGGCTTCAATAGAGGCACCGATACCAAGGCTTTCTTAAGAGCATCGAAGGATTCTTGGGCTAGCTCATCCCATATGAAAGAAGTGTCCTTATTCAAAAGACACATGAAACCTTTATTTATATTTCCATTGTTCACTATGAAATGACACAGGAAGTTAGCCTTCCCCTGTAAACCTTGAAGTTGTTGAATGTTGCATGGGGGAGTAAACCAAAGTATTCCTCAACCTTCATAGGATATACCATGATCCCATGCTTAGACACTATGAATCCTAAAATATGAACAGAGCTAAGACAGAATATGTGCTTGTGAGGGTTCAAATAGATGCGATAATAACAACATCTCTCAAATACTAATCAAAGGTGAGTTGAGTGATCTACCCTCTTGTGAGAGTGAGCAATGGGATAATCTAGGTTAGCTTCAACGATATGTTTAATATCGTGAAATGAAAATGTTATGGCATGTTGGAAGGTTTCTCTGACGTTTTTAAGACCGAAAGGAATTTTCCGGTATGCAAAGGTACCCCAAGGAAAAATAAATGTTGTCTTGTGTTGATCCTCAGTTTTGATCTAAATTTGATTATAACATGAAAATCCATCCATGAAGGAAAATACTTCTCTTCCTGCACATTCGTCAAGAATATGGTCAATGAAATGCGTGGGGAAGTTATCTTTAGGATAGGCTTTGTTTAGGTCCCTAAAATCCATACATACATGGACGGTTCCTTTCTTTTTTTCTATGGGAATGGGTTTGGACACCCATTCGGTCAAGGGAACCAGGTCAATGAAACCAACATTGAGTAGCTTCTCTACTTTTTCCCTAATAACATGGGTCTCCCTAGGATTAACATATTTAATACATTGTCAAATATATTTAACATTCATATAAGTTTTAATTTAATGCTCAACAATACTGGGGTCAATTCGTAACATCTCTTCATATGACCAAGTGAATACATCTCAGAATTCTTTAAAGATATCGTTGTAGAACTGAATTTCTTTAGGTGAACAATTTGCACTAATAGATACATTCTCGATTTTACCAGGGGTATGAGAGATGTCTTTCATGATGGTAGGAGAAATATTCACCATGTTTCCTTCGGCATAAATACCATGCACATCTAACGAAACCATAGGGTGACCGACCATCTCACTTAAGGTATATATAGAGTCATCATGTTCAATTCTAAAAATCTTCGAGAGAAAATGGGATCGATGATGCATATCATCCTAAGTCCTATTAGGACTAGAAATGACCTCTAATATGGCTTCATTTGAATTTAAAGTATCGTCTAAGAAATCATGTCAACAAGATGATTGATCAACCCATATGGGATCTAAAACTAGATCCACCTTGTCGATCCATGAGGATGAAGGATCCAGGTCAGCAATAGTGTTTAAAACAACCTAATACACAACTTTTGTTGCTGACAATGGAATTTCCATCCCAATGTGTGACTGACCTTCATACGATATAGTCAGGAAAGGCGGGGTCCAAGGGTCATTGAAATACAAAGTACAGAAAGGAACGGACCTCATCGATGAAGAATAATCACTGGAAATAACATTAATATGTGCAACTGGTGTTGTGAAATCAAAAGAACCCATCAATGAGAAATGTATCCTGACACCAACATTCTCATTTTCCTACTACAAATTATCAATAACAGGGACCATAGTCCCCGATAATGCAGTAGGTCCAGGATGCGCAAAGGAAAATTGGTCTAAACAATAGTTTTCATGGCATAAGACCAATTACGTCTAATAAAAGGTTGTATTCAAGGGGTGCATCAACCACCTCAACGTCGATCTCCACATTCTTTCCTTCCAATTGGACTGGGAAGGTGTGTTATCCACATTTTTGGTTATCGAGATGATATTATGATTATGTCATGATAATGGAAGATCAAACTCTTCATTAAGAACTTTTTCCTAAAGAAGGTTACACTTGTCATTTTCTCAAAATCATATTTTGAAAATAGTTCGCAGGCTG
>JASDQU010202855.1:7589-18984 GCA_032191745.1 Picea mariana | reverse complement strand
CATCCTCTAATGGCCTCTATCTTCTCAAGATCCACTATTATCCCTTCTACCAAAATTATATTCCCCAAGTAGTGAATCTTCTTTTGATAAGAGATGCACTTACTTATCTTAGCATACAATTTATTCTCTCTTAAAAATTGCAACACCATTCTTAAATGTTTATCATGGTCCTCTTCTGACTTAGAGTAGATGAGTATATCATCTAGGAACATAATCAAAAACTTGTCTAGGTATTCCCTGAACACTCCATTCACCAGGCACATAAAAACAAATGGGGCATTTGATAGTCTAAATAGCACTACCATGAATTCATAATTCATGTATCTTGTTTTGAATGTTGTCTTGTTAATATCTTCTTCATTTTTCCTCACTTGATGATAACCTAATCTCAATTCAATCTTGTAAAATATTCTTGCACCTTTCAACTGATCAAATAAATCATCAATCCTTGGCAAAGGATATTTGTTATTTATGGTGACCTTATCCAGTTGTCTTAAATCAATACACAACCTTAAGGTTTCATATTTCTTCTTCAAAAAAAGAATGAGGGAACCCTAAGGTGACACACTTGAGCATATATACCCCTTCCATAACAACTCTTCAAGTTGCATCCATAACTCTTTCAACTCTAGCATTCCCATTATGTATGGTTTCTTGGACACTCGGGAATCTCCTAGCACCAAATAAATAGAAAAAGAAATATCTCTCTTTGGTGGAAATCCTCGGATTTCCCAAAAAACATCTTCAAAATCCCTTAAGACCATATGGTCTTCAATACTTTCCACTTTATCTTTGGTTGCCTCTTCCATATGGGATGCGAAAATATGATATCCTTTCCTGAAACTCTTCTTCAACTGCATAGCTAAAATTTCTTTAACTACAGCTCTTGGAATGCCTTGAACCTTGCCTTCCTTCTCTTCTTCATCAAGATAAGCGATTGTCTTGTTGTAACAGTCTAGTACATAATGGTGTTTTTCCAACCAATCCATGCCAATTAGACAATCATATGAACCCAATGGTATCATGTTTGCATCTACCTTTATGTTGAGTCTATTAATGTCTATCAGACAATATTTAACAAAATCATTGATTTTCCTATTAGCCTTGGTGGCTAATTGAACTAACCAAGATTTTGTATGCTTACTCCTTTACAAGTGAAATATGTCAACAATGTTAGGTTTTATGTAACTATGGATAGTTCTAGAATTAGTTAATTTTTTTATGGGATGGTTATCAATCTTACCTTCCACTTCAATCATGGGAGATTGATATTTTGATTTCTTGTTGTCCAAGGCTGCATAAATCCTTAGCATGTTTCCTCCCATGTATTTCACAATTTCAGCCTCCTGAATGTTGTGGACGATCCTCATGATTTATCCTTTCTAAGGGAAGTCCCTATATAAGTGATTTCCCTCACATCTCCAACATGGTATAGGTTGCTTCCTTGACCTTTTCCCAAATGAATCTGTAGTCTTGTGCTCATTTTTGGATAACCAAACTTGTTGATTTGCTTGGGGGTCATTCTTGAAAAAGGGTGGATTAAAACCTTTCTTCCTTTGATCCTTTTTACCCTTCATCTTGTCATTCCAAGTTTTTTGTAAAATTGGCCTTCCTCTGCTATGCTCATAAAGATGTGTTTCTCTCCTTATGGATTCCCCAAAAGTTTTGGGGTTATCATATTGTATCTTATAAATATATAAAGAGGGTAAACCACTTTTAAACCTTTGGATTTTGACCTTCTCATCCTTTATGAAGTCAACATACTTCATCAACTCAAAGAACCTCTTCTCATATTCATCCATTGTCATGCTTCCCAACTTGAGTTCAAAGAACTTTTTCATATTCCATTCATAGTAATTCTTGGACAAATACTTCAATTGGAAATATCCTTTGAACTGCCTCCATGAGATCCTCTTCTCATCAAGGTTCTTGTCTTTCTTAAGTTGATCCCACCACATGGATTCCTTTACTTGCAAGTGGTAGGTTTATATTCTAACTTCTACCCAGGAGGGGTAATCATGTTTATGGAAATATTTCTTCATTTCCAATAGTTAAGCCTGGACCTCTTCTCCTTTCCTGTTCTCACCATTGAAAGTTGGTGGCTTGATTTTCCTGAGTTCACCTTGCAAGATATCTACCTCGGGCCTTTTCTCTGTCTCCTAAAAGGAGACACACTTAGGTTATTCCCTAGCCCTGAACTTCCATGATTTCTTCTGGTGGACTACCTTGGAGAATGATGGCACTTGCTCATTCTTCTTGACTACCTGTCATTCCCATGATCATATCTTTTTCTTTGGGATGTATATGTTTTACTTTGTATAGAACTAGCTACTTTCTTGGTTCCAGAATATTTGTTGACTTGGTTATGAAAAATATTTATACTTTAAAGTATCTCCTCTTGAGCCTTCATAATCCTTTCATTATCTACCCTATAGCTTTTTCTCTATGTAAGCTTCTCATAGTTACAATATCATACCTGCCTCTTCTTCCATTTGAATCGGTCTCAACATTACCCATGCTAACATGAAGACCTATTATCTCCTCCTCATGGTTGTAAGATACATGGGCATCTTCCATAACTCCAATCCTCATATAAGAACCAAACTTGTTTTCCTATACCTCTATTTCTGAAAGAAATTTGTATGTAATAATTATTGTTAGAACATGCATAACATAAAACATTTCATCAATTAGAATACAAGATATTAATTATCCCAATTTATGAAGAACATGATTCCCCTAATAAAAATATAATTCCTTGGATGTAATCTTATTTGAAAAATATTTCCAACAACTTGTTGACAGCAACACGTGATTTTTGATTTTTAAACATGCTCGAAAATGCATTACATTTTATGTAGTTTCCATCAGCCCATCTATAAACACTTTTCTGAGTTTATTATGACTAATTGGGTTAAATCCTACTTCATTATTTATTTATTTTACTATTTCGATTTTCGATTGTTCTATGTTTAATTCATGACTGCAATCATGAATTAAACATAAAAATTGGCTTGTTGTTTTAGTGAATTTTTTCCTTAGGTATATCGTTCAACAAACCATTGATATGAAATTGAAATATAAATCTTATGAAATGGTTGTTATATCCATTTTGTTTGTGATTAATACGATTATTGTTTCAATGGTTTGATAGTTTTCGATTTGTGAAGAGCTTTGATATTTGTGTGATAGTCTTGTCATGAATTCAATGGTCGTACCAACAGTCATAAAAATGAATACACACATGTTGTACTCACATCCTCACCTCACCTTGTTGGCTTAACATATTAATGATCCATTCATTGCATGCATTGGGTTTCGGTACTCTGTATGTTTGGGTTTCATCACAAGGAGTGGTAAAGATTACAATCAAACCCTGTTTTTCACTCCCACCATCTGGGCTATGATAATACACAGGATATGTTATTTTCATGTCTCAACTCACCAATCGGAATTGTTCCTGGTGCTCCCACAATTCAAAGCTAAGACTATCCAGAGTCATCCTTTTTGCCTTCTGGTTATATTTTTCATGGCGCATGTCGTTCGCCTGGAGCCAAATGGATGCCAGGATTTACTTTCTTGTGACGATGCAATTGAGGATCTTAAAAGCCACGGATGGCATGTTTTCCTTAAAATATTTGAAGGCTATAACATATAGGTGGTGAAGGCTTTTGCACAGACCTTCGATGGTTGCAAAGAAAAACACAGGGACACACAGTTAGATTTGACCGAGGGGTTTGTGAGCGAAGCAATAGGGCTTCCATCGAAGGGTGAAAATGGTTCAAAAACGCACGAATTGAAGGAGTCTCGTGGAGCCTCTTCATGACATCCTGAAAGATCAACTGTTGTGAAAAAGGTATTTCTATCTCCCTGGTTAAACCTAGGTGGCATAGCCTGTTTTTTATTCTCAATCAATTCGGGACATGTGAGGGTCGATACAATTAGTCTTCCTCTACCATATTCGTTTACTCATGCATTTCATTCGTTTCGAATTAAATATTCCATTTAACTTGCTGAGAAGTCTCTATAAAATGTCCAAAAGATATAAAAGACAGAGTCTTGATTCAAGCTTGTTCCATCACGGGTTGGTTAAGATTTTGTTGATGCATCACTTGTCAACTGTAGGTGACTGTCGGGAGAATTTTTTGATAAGAAACAGTTTTGCTCAGACTGTTCCTATAGTAAACCCTAACTTAGACAAGCCACTGATTAAAGACCAGTTCGGTTTTGCAAACGATAGACCAAAATTTACCGACAGAAACCCTCTAGACACAGGGATGTCCAGTAAGTCCTCACCTATAGGATTTTCTGAGGAAGATACTGTTGAATTGAAGGTAATTCAACCTCTTGTACCTGAAATTGATGCTAGCCTGGCTATTATTTTTAATCCGGATGTTGAGAAACCTCGCAAAGAGACAAAAAAGAAATGCACAAACTTAGGGTTTAAGAACAAAAGGCCAAGTCACCAAATTTCAAGGAAACTAAGGAACCGATCCGACACTCATCTGAGCTCGATAGGTCCGATCGATATTGACGAGTGTTCGGATCCTGAGATCGAAGATTTTCTAGTTTTAGAGGATCCAGAATTTCAGGGTTATAGGAAGAAGGTTACCTTTCCTACTGCACCTTATGATTTTGTGACAAATTTTCCACCGTGCCTCAAAGGTAAAGAGGGTTTCTCCAGTATTAGGCCTGATCATAAGCAAATAGCAGGTAAGCTTGATACACCTATGTTTGACTGTGGACATCATCGACCTACCCTCTTGCCTGTACAATGTAATTTTTGTTTCCATTGGATCGAGCGGTATTACACCGACATCCCTGTCCATCAGGCCCAAATTAAATCGCTTACTACTCATAATGATTATTGAGGCAAGAAAATCTTGACCTCAATGTGCACGCAGAGAGGAAAGCTAAATGCGTCAAGAGAGTAGGAAACATAGTAATAAAAAATGCAACAAGTGTCAAGGCGATAGTAAATTCTGAACTACCCAACCCATCTTTAGTCAATTTTTGAAATGGTAAAACAACTTTTCCTCTTATTCTATTCCTGTTATCTATTTCGAAATAAGTCGATTTGGAATTTTATTTTGTTTGATAAACTAAGACTGGTTGTAGAATCTTCAATTCTGTAGCCAAGTCTCTTTTTAAATAAAAATTAGAAATTAGCCATGAGTAATATTCTAACTTATTACATTTGTTTTGTTTTTCAGAAAATAGTAGATTTTGTTGTTGATCATCTGGAGGAAACATATTCGATTATGCATCTGAATGATTAGTAGTTTATTTTTCTGTTTGTTTTGTAAAAACTTTGATCTATCTTTGATTAAAACCAACTCTGTTATAAGTGGTTCCCAGCCCACTATTTTTGTAATATTTTTTATTTTATGAGATCCTACTCTATCCTATGAGATAGGGGAATGTGATCTTAGGTCACTTTAAATACTGTTCATTTTGTAAGTAAAAGACATCTTTTTTTGGTTGGAACAGGTTATAGGCATGTAATTCTCAGAACTATATGGACAAGTGTTTTGCATTTTGGCTTTAGACCACTATGACATTGTTCCATCTATGTTTTGACTTTTATATTATGAGATATTGATATGTTACACAGCTTTAGCTTCTTTAGCATATGATATTTCATATTATTGAATGCTTCTAAGTTTTTTCTATAACTTGTTGTTTCATAAATTATCACTGTGATCATTATATCAATTTTAATATCATGATTTATGTCTGATATTTAGTTGATTGATAAAATGAATGCTTTACATTAAGATTTATGTTACTGTAATCATTCATAATTATAAGATCATTGGACATACATGTCTACTTTTCTGTTCTTATATCCTAGCTATCAATAAACACCTGGAGTTTATTCAAGAGGCATTAGTACAAGCATGTCATAGATTTCTCTTACAGGCGAGATAGCTAGAGTTTTGGATCACACAGAGACATAGACACGGTATGAAACTAATCTCAAGTTAGCTTTATTTCCCTTTAATTTATGTCATTTTATTTATTAGCGAAACAGGATAGTTTTTTATTGGCTTTGACCATCACTCTATATTTGTTTCAAATCATGTTTTATTTATGATTCTTAGATATGTGATTACAAAACAGAAAATACAAAAACATGTGCTTTTTTTATCTACTTTTGAAAACGATTACCAAACATTGACTTAGCAAGGTATCCATTAAAAACTTGCAATCTATAATTACTCTGTACATAATGGCATGTTCATATTTATCTTTCTATTGAATGTATTTGTAAATAATTAGATTAAATTTTATATATTATTATAGTTTTAGCATTAGTTAGTTTATTTCTTTTCTTTGTTTTAGGACCCTAGTTGGCTAACGGAGCCATTAAACCCGTCAAAATAGATTACACCAAATGGCTTGGGTTATTTAGAAAACTCCGGTCCAGATCTATTCTTCCAGTTGACGGCAGGTCAAATTTTCCCGTCAACACAACTGTACCCATGACTCATTCTGAGTTCTGAGTGAAACATTACAACATTTACATGATGCAATTTTCCACTTATTCATTGTTATATAAATATCTTTATTACTTTTTGTGAAATTTTAGTGATAAATTCAAAATTATTGGTGGATATATGTCTCCTCCTCCTCATTATATTTCCGATGACTATTTGTTTGCTCAAATCCAAGATCTGAGTTTAAATTTATGGTCCGGAGAATTTTTAATTGTTTTACCCAATTTACTATTGTATGCTACATGTGACTTCTTTTTATTTCTACACATTTTTACATATCTAGATTCCAAATCTGGATCTATGGTTGTTTTCTATGGTTCATAATCTTTCCATGGACTTCTCATGTGCCCCAAACAAACTTCTAAGGAAGGAGTTATGCCCTCTGAAAGTAAATCGGTGCCAAAATGTTACCCTTATAGTTTTGGTTGTAACTTTCTCATACGAGCTATGTGTTGCGCCCCGAGTAGCTCATTAGGTAGCTCTCTCTGAGTTCTTTTTATTTGAGCTACAAAGACAAACTATACCTTGGTACACTCTATTCTCATGGGTTTTTATTACCTAAAAATGGCATTTAGGGCCTCAAAATTGCCCCGCAAGTTAATGACCTTAAAAATATGAAAAAAAATTTAAAAATCATATAAAGATGATTGTTTTACTGTTGTAACAACCTTTTAAATGTGAGTCGTCAATCTCAAAATCGATTGAAATATCAGCAGTTGATCTGACTCTCTTTTTCATCGATGATCAACGTTCTCCTTTAAGCGTGCACAACATTTAACCAAAATTGTCGACCTGACCATCATCCATCGACCCATTCCTTTAGAAATTGATTCGAAATAAAAATCTAAACCATCTGACCTGGCCATTGTCTATTGGTCATCGACGATTCTCGTTAGAAGATGCAACACCTTACCAATTTGGTTGACCCTCAACCATTGGCCATCAACCTTCATTAATACATATTGGCTAATGAAAACACTTCTCCAAATTGGTCAACCCGACCATTGACCATCAACCATTTCTTGGCTAACATGGAAACTACTTATGTGGCATGACATGTGGATTCTAACATGGCATGACACACAGACTCTAACATGGAATCGGTTGATGTGGCATGAAACATGTATGTTGACATGGCATGACACATCATCACCCTCTTTTATCCATCATTCATTGGTCCTTTCTCTTGGACAAACCCACACCTCGCCAAATCAGTCGAAACCCAACCTTCGGTCCATTGGTCATTGGAGAATTATCTTGCTTGATCAAAACACTTTGTTGAATTGGCCGACACCCGACCATCATCCATCGGTGATTTTCGTTGGTGACTAAAAACACTTCTTGGAATCTAGCTTACTAGATCGTTGGTCGTCAATGATTTCCTTTGGCCAACTTCAACACTTAGAAAATTTTCGACTAAACTCCCAATGAATTTGGACCATTTATATCCCATGGAAAAATGATCTTGGCCATTGATGTACCAACTTCATCCAACTCTTTCGACGCCCAACCATCAACCATCGAATGTTAGAGATTTATTTTGGCCGAATGAAAATCTTCTCCAATTTGTTTTACCCGACCATCAACTATCAGTCGTTTCTCTTGCCAAATTTCCAACACTTATAAATTTCGATCAAATCCCCGATGAATTTGGATTGTCGATCTCCAAGCCAATATTATCTTAATTGTCGATCGACTCTAAATCTCAAACGGCCCAAAATAATCTAGATCGTCGATCTACTTCAACTTCCCAACAAGTAAAAATTAATCTCGGTCATTGATCTACTCAACCTTTCAAACGGCCAAAACCTTATGAATTTTTAAATTTATTTAAGTGAATCTAGGATGTTGATATCGAGATCAAATACGATCTCAATCATCAATTCATTGAACTCTGTAAAACACTACAGTGGTCGTTAAAACATGAAATTCTACCTTCTAGGTCAAATTTATCTCTACAACTCTGCATATCGACTCCATTAAACCTTTTAAACAGTTTTGATTCATTTAAACTTGAATATTTCTCATAAATTTGGTGATTTCTCTCTGATTTTCACCATTTTTCTCCAAATTCACGTAGATTGAAATATTTAGTAGCGAATTTTCTCAATTCGCACTGGTTCTTGGCCCATACAAGCCCGGCGTTTGAACGAGAATATCTGATACCATAATGTAACGTTCCCCAACCCAGTCGAGGTTCATTACATGTGGAATACTCATAAAAACAAAAATTTATGCTAACTAATTTATTTCATGCAGCTTCCAGTTACAAATTACAAACAAATTTAGCTATTGTCTGATACCACTAATTAAATGTATATACAACAGTTTTTAAACAACATGAATGCAACTAAATAACTCAACATAGTACCATATAAATTCTGATTAAACACATAGTTCATCCACAACAATTTAACTCATAAATACAAGACAGAAAATATATAAAACACTTATATTTTAACAATAGTTGTGCAACCATTTTCTTGGGATGGATGTTCCACCCAACCATATACTTGATGTTCCAAATCTCAGCATAAAATCACCCCTGAGTTGGGGCTAGAAATTCACGAAAGAGGGCGGTCTCTCACTATCCATTCACAGCTCAGAAATACCACATACCACTGATATTCTCCTACAATTATCCCAATTTTCCACTAAATATCTTCCTCTTGACCTTCCCAACCCAAGGAATGTACCCCTTGACTAATCTCAGTCCCTCAGGTGTCCCATTAGTTTATTGGGGTCTCTATGGCACAATTAATCATGAATATCTCTGTTGGGAACTCACTGCTAGGAAAACTACTAGTAAAAACAACAACAAACACTTGTTGTTACAGTGCAACTCACACAAGAGTTCACTCTTCAGGCATGAAAACTTGGCTCTTCAGTATTCATCTCCAATACACTCCAACATGCTCTATATTTCTCCCTCCATGAATGTTCCATCTCCAATCTCTCTTTTCATGCCCTCAACTTATTGTTCATCCAAAACATTCACTCTCCCCAAAAACTATTATCACAAACCATAAAAATTTCTCTCATTTGGATGTCTTTCTTAACTCACACACTTCCCCAAGATGATTGTACTTATCCCCCATGCTCCAATCACTATGGGATGTGACTTCTCACACCCAACCTATTACATGCATTCAATGATTGGGCTTTGTATACACTCAATAAAAAATATAAGTTTAAGACATAATGATAATAAATTTCAGAAATGTGGGTGGAATTAATAGACATGGGTAATCCCCCCTTGAACCCCTCTTAGACATTCTCCTAGACCTTCCCCTCTCTTGTGGATTAATTCAACCCCCATATTTTTCCATGTCCCCTTAGTAGCTAACATCACATTTTATTATTAAAACTTAGAAATACATTTTGCATATATATTGTTTAGTCGTGGCCACATATTATATCTTCATTAAGCATTAAATAAACTAGGATTATAGTGGGGATGTTACACTACTTTCTGTATGAATGGGAGGAAGATGCATTTCAAAGATCATTTAAATGAAGAATTTTAAAAAGGAAAATCCCCTACATTTGATGATGAATTCAAATCTAGACAAGAAGCTAAGGCTTGGCTTCTTGTGATGGATAAGTATTTCCAAGTCCATGACTATTCTGGAAACATGAAGGCCAAAGTAGGCATATTCAATCTAAATGCTAGAGCTTCAATTTGGTGGGAATATTTCAAACAAGTCAAGAAGATAAATGAGACGAATATTGTTTGGAATCAGTTCAAGAGATGTTTTTAGAAAAAATGCATCTATGATCACTACTATGAATGTAAAATCAAATAATTACATGAGTTAGAGTTGGGATAGATGACTATGGATGAATATGTGAACACATTTTTAGAGTTGTTGAAGTATGTCAAGTATATGAAGGATGAGAAGGTAAAGATCCAATTTTTATTAAGGGGATTACCTCAATATTATAGAGATCAAATTGATTTTGATGAACCTCAAACTATGAATGAGGCCATTGGAAAGGCTAAGTACTATTATGATCAAAGTGAAAAAAATCCATAAATCCATAAGATATGGAAAGAAAAGAGGAAGCAGAATCTTGNAAGGGAGCCTATTCAATATTGGGGATGTGGAGAATATCAGTTTTTCATAAATAGCCCGCATTGAAAGGACAATGTTAGGAATGCACATAACATTCAAGAGTCTACAATTGTTGATGATGTAGCAAGATCCATTCCTAGGATCTATGTTGCACTATAAGACTATCAATCATATCCCTAATCAGATGTCCTTGAAGTTGAAGGTATGATTACTAGGGAATCCATTTCCATTAATTTTAATTAATTCAGGATCTAGTCATAGTTATGTTACTCCAAAAGTTGTAGAAACATGTGCTCTTAAGAAGTACAAACATAGTTATTCATGGATAGTTCAATGAGAAATTGGAACCAAGAGAAAAGATAGTAAAATGGTGGAAAGATATCCACTAAAGCTCAATTGACTCTTCACATGAGAAAAATTAAATACTTTTCCACTTGGTTATTATGACATCTTCATTGGCATGGATTAGTTGGAAGAACATTGATGTAAATTTGATCGCTACAACAAGACTTTTGATTGCATTGATGAAGATGGAAGCTCAAGGACAATAAGAGGCATTCTGAAATTCAACGAAAGATAAAGTTCCCCTGGCTTGAAAACTATATTTTCTTACAAAATTTTAGTGTGCATTCCTTGATGAAATCCCAAGACTTCCTCCAAATATCTACACCAATGTCCAAGACTCCTTATATAATGAGTACCCCAGAATTATTGGAGATGAAAATGCAATTGCAAGAGTTGTTGGAAAAGAGATACATTTGGCCAAATGTATCTCCATGGAGAGCATTGTTGTTATTTATGAAAAAGATGGAACTTTTA
>JASDQU010202854.1:0-18984 GCA_032191745.1 Picea mariana | reverse complement strand
CATATGGCATCCAGCCCTTCAAGGATGAGGTATTATGTGATGTTGCCCCACTGGATGTATGTGATGTTCTCTTGGGCCAACCATATATGTGGAAGCGCCATGCTGTTTATGAGTCTCGACCCCGTAGTGTCATTGTTACTTTGGGGGGGCATCTCTACAGAATACCAGAGGTAGTTCCAACTATTGTTCCACCTAAAAAGTTCCGCAAGGTAGTATCTCATACTGCAAAATTCAGCTTCTTCACAATCTGTTCGAAAGGGGAACAGAAGGACATTGCAACCACTACAGTTTTTCCCCCCGCACCTTCTATCCAACAGAAGCAAGTCGAAAAGGTTGCAGTAAAGCACAAAAATTCCTTCTGCACACCTTCCTCTCATGTATCTCGACTTGTTGAACAGCCTCAACTTCAACAGGTTCATGACAGACTTCCACAAACCAAGCAGCGCAACGTCTCCAACAAGACAAGTCGCTCACCAAGATGCAGATTCAACAAATGCTTTTCCCTCTCCCCCGGGAACTCAACACAATGGATACCATTTCTTCCTAAGGAGGGAGGATTGATCCAGATGGATATCGGTGGCCACCCACCTTTTCCAACTGGCTCAAAACAACGTTCTGACATTTTTGGCAATTTACTATTTTTAGCAGTTTTTCGGGTCCTGAACTTCTGGAGCCGTTTTGAGGCCCTAAAGGTTTTCATACAACTTTCCATTCATTTTGTAAAGATTACTTTCCATCTGAGTGTTTGTATGAAAACTGTTGTGAGGAGTTTTCTTCACTTCATGAATCCTCTGCTGGTCCTGAAGACCATGTTTATGATGAATCTTTTACTGTGGAGGAAAGCATTTGCTATGAAAATATAGAGGGGTTGAATGATATTAATTTTCTTAGCCCTAGAATAGAAGCATCTGACATCATTTCAGATGCATCTGTTCTTTTAAATGCTCATAAAGATCAACATGCATCTTGTGAAAATTATGAGTTTATAGAGAAGATGTGGTCTATAGTAGATGGCTCACCTAGATATAGGGTTGAAGTAGATGTTCCTAGAAGTCCTGCTTATGATGAAGAAGACCTTCCCGTTTTTAAAGAAGAGATGGTTGTGGAAGAGGATTCTTCTCTTTTCCTTTAAGGGGTTTTCCATGATATATTTTTACCTAGGATTAAAGAGAACCCCAGGGATCCTATTTATGATGATTACGGATATGGTCCTTGGGAGAGTTATGGAGAGAAGGAGGAGGACCAGAAAAGGGTGCAATTTACAGCCTGCACAAAGGTCACCGAGCATTAGTTTGAAGAGCATAATTTACCCGCGGTCCCTATTTATGATGAATATGAATCTGACCCGAGGGAGAGCCAAGAAGAAGAACCAGAAGAAATAGAGGAGCTATTTGCCTTATGTCTAGAGCCAGTAAGTGATTAGCCACCACCTGAGAGCTTTCAACCTACGTCAGTTCTCTACCCACCTGTGCTTACCATATATATTCAGCCACACATCCACAACTGTGTAGCAGAGGAGGCTGCATGTCGCTAATTTTATGGAGTTTTCCACTGGTCCTATGAGCCTGTGAAGGAATACATGGAGTTTCATTTCCTTCACAATTTGGAGCCGCCCTATTTCATCTCAACTTCATCCTGTAAGGAGGAGTTGAAGAGCATAACCATTTTTCTGTCACGGTTACACCACCTGTTTGTAGTCATCGACAGAAGGAAGGAGCTTCCGTTCAGGAAGTTACTTGATTGGCTATGGTGGAAATTTTCTTTCACCTAGCCCCATGTGCAAAGTATATTAGTATTAAGCTGTACATAAATAATCTCTTTTGAGCATGTATGTTTTTCTGTTGTTGTTCTTCTTTTCGGCCTGTATTTTCATAAGGGAGCTTCGAGCTTGACTCCATAGCCCAACAACAAGGCACTGGAACTGCGGGATGAGTTCTTAGAGAATCTCATGGATGACTCTATCCCTCATGGAGCCTAATGTTAGAAACATTTCTTGTATAGGGGTGTTCTCCTCGATGGTTTGGGCCTTAGAGTGGTAAAAACAAAGCAGTGGGTTGAAAAACTCACTTATCCTAAGTTTTGGGCGCAAATGCGCATCCGTTAAGCAACAGGAAAATCTGTGTGGTTGGGATCTGCACACCCAGATCTATAGTCGAGGTTGGATTCCGGAGCCCCCTCGCCATTCTACCTTTAAGGCGGAGGGGGGGGTTTGAAATTGAGTTGCAAGTTTGAGCGGATAAGATTCAGGCGCCTGGATCTGCGGCTGAGAATGGATTCCATACCCCCCGCTATTCTGAATTTAATAAGGGGGGGGGGGATCCGTAATTGATGGTTTAAAGTGGGCCCCCTCTTGTCACATCTCCTACTCCCTCTGCTTACCGCCTTCTGCCATGTGTCTTCCCCTGTCACATCTCCCGCTTCTCTTCTACCTTTAGCTACCACATACCCATCCTCCACTCTACCCGTTGTCATGTTCCTCTTCCCCTTAGACCCTCTTACCCTCTAACACATGTACCTCCATACTCTATGCCACTTCCACCTGTGTTTTGTCCTTAGTCCCCAACCTGTCGCATTGCGGCCTCATTGTCACCTTCTCACGGTACATCGCCTCATCATCTAGTGTCACAGCCTCTGTTTCTTTGCCACCTAGTGCTTCCACCTCAGCACCTCTCATCTCACCTTCATCCACGTCCTCCATAGGGGTCCCCTCGCAACATCTAAAGAAAATTTGCCACGTCGTCCGAGTACAGAAGTTGACCGAGGCCATTCCCAATCTCAAGGAAGCAGTTATTGTGGTAGTTGATGGTGGTTGAACGTCGTTGTAGTTATGATCGCGCCTTCAGCGCCTGAGTCAGCTCCAAGTATATGTAGGCATTTTTGCCATTTTGTTTAGGATTGATGGTTGAGCTAGGCTCCCGATTGTAAAGTTTTAACGAAGCACTGGTCACTCTGGTTATGTATTGGCACTTGAGACTTCTTGCCTTATGAATGTCAGCTTCTTTCCGTCTCTTTGTTTAAACTGTATTAGAATAGCTCAAAATTGGAGGATCCAGTCGAGTTGCACTGTTATAGGATTATGTAGGTTGGATCACTGTAATAGTTTCATTGTCTCTAATCAGTTCTTGTATTTTCTCAATGATGAATGATTTGGAATTGGAGGATCTAGTCAAGTCACCCTTCAGTTCCCCGAAGCTCAGAACCAAGAGGATCTTGTATTCTGAGCTTTTCTTCCTCAAGCTGTTGAAAGGCCTGATACCCAAAGCAGTCTTGCTCACTCATCTCACCAAGTCTTCCACCTGCTCATTTTACAATCAACTCACTGATGGAAGTTAGATCAAGACCTCCTTTGTTCTTTACATACTAGGCCTGGTCCCTGAGTTAGAGTGATACCTTCCTGGGTCTCTACCCATTTGATCACCCATTAAATTTATTCGTGACATAAACTGATGGGCGTTGGGCTCTGCTTCTGCTGCAATCTAGGAGTGACTTCTAACGCTAACTGTAAGAAAGAAAATTATGTTGTGTAATTATGTATTGACTATAAATTACTTTGAAAAATGAAAAATGAAAAATGTTCAAGATCAACCAAAATGTTATGTTGTGTTATTATGTATTGACTGTAAATTACTTTGAAAAATTCTCAATATCATCCAAAATCTCAATTTCAAGTTGGATGTCGACAACATAATCCATTGTCCAAAGACTCTAAGAATAAGAAAATGCCAAAAATCATGTGGATGAAAAGATGCATTATAAGGCGGTGGATAATAAAGGAATGAAAAGAGTCCACGTGTTTGAGTTACATTGCACTTCTTTGATACAAGTTGGCATTGGGTGAGGTTTCATTCCATCATTTGAAAAAATTATATACTCACAAGAATTTTGTGACAAGTGTTGCAAAGCCAAATTAGTCCTTTTTTTGTTTATGACTCTCTAATGCTGAAATACATTCATGTTCATGATCAATGATCTTAGCATGTGTATAATTTGTAACAAATGTTTTGTTTCCACTTTTCTTTTTGGTTGTGATGTTTTTGTTACATTGATTGAGAAAAAAATCATGCATATATGCCATACCACAAATGCTTCAATTTCAGTCATCTTGAGTGTTGTTGTATATTTTCTATGTATGATGCTTAGACTTGTTTGAATTAGTGATTGATACTTCTGACATACATGTGATGTCTCAGGCAATACCGAGCAAAAGCAGTGGAAATTCTAGTGAAATACCTAAAGGTGTTTTCTTCTTTCAATGAAGAGTTATTCAAGGAAATTACACGGCTTCTTACTTTAGAGAATTTTAGGTTTGTGTGTGAAAATAATCTTGGCTCTGCTACAAGTAAGCTCGTGGGTTACATACATACTCTTTTGTCTTTTTTAGATATTTCTAAGGAATCTTGTGCTTCAACATTATTAGAAAGTTGCACATCTTGTCATAGTTCATTTTTGTTGTAGACAGATCCGAGGGGATTTCCCTGATTGGTGACATCCTTGCCATCTGGTTGTGATCTCTTTCACATAGATGTTATTTTTCATCCTTTTTTATTTTTTATTTGTTTATTGTTGTCTTTTTTTGTTATGTTTGGTTGAACACCAGGGAAAATGAGCAACTTTCCAAGTATAGAGATACTAAGTCAGCAAGGAATATCATGTTAGTTGAGCTTAAAAAGATTATTGAGGCTAATCCTCTATTCTGAGACAAGTTGTAGTTTACTTCTCTGAAAACTTCTCTCTTGTGAACACTTATCAATCAAAGGTTTATTTTCAATTTCTTTTGAGTTGGCTTCTTATAAAACTATTCAAATTTGAGTATTTTATGCCGGCCATGTAGTGGTTGTTGTAGTCAGTTTTGATGACCAATATCAATATCAGATTATACTTCTATGAGGTCTGCCAAATTGTTTTCTTGGTGCAGATAACTGATTTCATATTCCTGGTATTGGTGTTTGAAATTTATGGCAGTTTGAATTGCCAACATCAACTCTGTAAAAATCCAAGGCCCAGCCCAAACATAAAAACATTGTATATTGGATTTATACAAAGTAACCTACACTATATCGGGAATAATGGAATTATATGTAACCAATTAATTTGATGTTAATATATTACTCCAATTTACTAAAGGCATTATAATGTTAAGATAATTCAAAATGTTATTATCCAATGTGGACTTTCTATGCCTAGATTTATACAAAGTAACCTACACTATGTGGATGATAGCATTAAAAACCAAACTTAGGCATCCAAAATTGATAACCTTGCCATTTATTACATGGCTTTGCTCTTTCTTGATATAAGGAGATTCTTCAATTGAAACCGTTGATAGAATTTGAAATTAAATTACAAGCGGACACCCTTGGTACCTATTCAGTTAATTTGTCCATTAAGGAACATAATTGAGGCTCCAATCTTAGTCTTTTCTCATCTAAGTAAAATAAATTTCTTTGCAAGGAGACAAGGAAATTAACATCACTCAAAATGACAAGAAGCATGCTAACAAGTTACAACCATGGGGATTAACAAAGCTACCTGAGATTCAATAAACCTTGAAAATTTAAACAACCATGCAAAGCATGCACATTAGATTGATCTATATACATTCTCCTTGTAAATGTCCTTTAGTGAGCATGCCATAAAACATTAAAATGTAACATTCGTGCATGCGTTTTCTGCTTCATTTGTTCTAATTTGAGTTCTTATTTGCATGTGAATCATGGCTCTTCATGAAAAGGACCATTCTCGGAAGAGACTCTCGTGTATGCAATTCTTCACAATATTTACAGTGGCCAGCTTCACATACTACACATAAAAAAAACATTAAATTATTATTTAATAGCTCATAATCCTATTAATTTTTTAATATTTTATCTATGATTTTGACAAATTGTATATTAGAGAATTATGGGTTAGAAAATATTCTAAAAATATAATTTTTTACTTACCCACATAGAAAGTTTTGTGTTATTGTATGTATCCATAGTCTAAATATCTTATAATACCAACCCAAAAAGGAAAAAATAAGAAAATAATTATGCATGCAATAATCCTTGTTCCATATTTGCAGCACTTAAAATTTTGTAAGTGAGTTTTATTTTGCAAAGGTGAAAGACAAGTCACCAATTAGTCATTTGTGTTAAATTATTTTCAAAGTTCAACCTATTTAAGAGCATTCATATATCCACAAACTTTCATTCTTTCTTGTGTTTTAAAGTCAGCCCACTCTAATATATCACTATAACTTGTGCATACACAGAATCCCTAATATATTGCTATAACTTGTGCATACATAGAATGATTAACACAGTGTGTTTTAAGTACCATCACATGATATAGTGTGTTTTAAGTACCAAGTACCATCACATGATATAGGATAACATAAGCATATTTTGAAAAAAACACTAACACTATCTTAGCATGAAAAAATTGAATTTTACACTAAAAGATTGAAGCTTTGGACGAATTATTGATTTATTCTAGCTCAATTCACTATGTTGCAACTATAGGAGAACACATATAGAGTAATTTACAATAAGGCACCATGGGACATGATGAGTGTAACCAAAAATCTCTCTAGTTGGCTCTCGTTCAAATACTATATAAACCACTCATCAATCGATAAACCAAATTCTAAGGTTATAATACATGTAAATCATTCAATATGAGAAGCAACACTTTTCAGATTATACAGTATTCATTAGCACTTGGTATTGTCTTCAAGATGTTTTAGAGCGCAATATAATGTATCCTGAACTTTTTCAATCATAAATCCAATCCGAACCGAAGTATTCTTGGATGACATAAATAATGAGTTTATGCATTGCAGAGGTTCTGATAGACCATCACTGTCCTTCAATGTTCTCATCACAGATTACACATCTTAAAGATTTGAGTTTGGCTAATACTTTAGGCAATGTCTTTATTCCAGAGCACTCCCTCATGTCCAACATTTTTAAATTTGAGGGTCCTTCAATGACCTGCACAGTGAAATTCCATGGGAAGGTCCTTCATTGACCTGCACAGTGAAATATCAAGAAGTTCTAGTTGTTGAAGTTTGCAAATGGTAGGTGGAATCTTTGACAAGATTGGACTTGCATAGAATCTCAACCCTTTAAGTGACATCAACCTCCCCAATTCATTAGGTAACTTTTGAATAAGATGGCAATTAGTAATAGACCACCTCTAGAGGGAAGTAAAATTGCATATTTGTCCTGGCAATTACCTTCAAATCACTACAGTCATCAAAATTAATTTCTACAATCATTGGAAAGTTTAAGACTTGTTCTTTGTACCATAAAATCATATTTCCCAAGTCCTCACATAGGCATACATGCAACTTTTTCAAGCTCTCCTAGGATTTGTAGTCCTCATAAAGAGGAGAAACGATCAACCTCTCTAGTAGCACAGACTTAATTCGAGTAAATGAAGGAGGGCATGGCAACCCCTAAAGTATTACACACTTTTAACCATAGTTGTATATAAGAACAACCTTCAGTTTTGGCATTGTGTGTAAGAATGTTGGAAGGTAGTATTTACTTTTACTTCCTGCAAAGAATATAGCTAAAGCTTCCACCTCTGGAAAATCTATTTTACACCAATATTGGTTTTCCATTGCACCTATATGTCTCATAAATGTAGAAGTTAATATAATATTCTGATAAAAATGCTTAACGAATACGTTAATAAATTTGAGAGAATAGGGAATTGAACTAAAATACTCAATGTATGTTTTGGCAGGGAAAGGGAAAGAAAGCAAGTGTAAGGAATGACCTGACCTTTATGAATGGAAAGAAACTCAACCCCAGATGACTGATTTTTGAGAGCCTTTAGCCAATCCATGGGAATATTATTCCCCTTGCAAGGCATGAAAAGCCTCTTACGCTGGATGATACCATCATGCCTTCCTAGATGCAAGGCTAAAGCCCTCATTATATCATGCTGCAAAAAACAGAGCTTGGAGGCATCGCTAGATTCGATGGCTCTACTCCTAAAAAAACAATTTTTTGTTGTATTAGCTAAAACAATAATGGTGAACTCAAAAGCCTCTTTTTATCTACTAATAGAGCTTTGTATTTCTCCACTTTTCCTTCTACATTCAACTTTCTTTTATACACCCATTTGTTTCCAATGGGATTTATTCCATTCAACAAATCCACTAGATCCCGAGCCTCATTCTTGTCCAAGGCTTCCATTTCTTCAACCATGGACTTTTCCCATAGTTTTCCATCCTTTGAAGGCATTGCCTCCCTAAAAATTCTAGGATCATCATCAGTGATAGACAAAGAAAATTTTGAATCGAAATCAGGTGGAGTATACCTTTTCAGTTTCCTTCTTTCTCGAATCGATCTCCTCAATATTGGAGTATGAGGACCTTCTTCTTTTGATTCATGTTCTTTTGTAGAGTTTTATTCATTATCCTTTAACTCAAACTCTATTTTCTCTGGTTCTTCCTTTCTAGGTAGGAATTTATGTTTGAAAACATCCTTGATTTCTATAAATGCGACATCTTAGATATACATTAACTTCTTAGTTTATAGGCTCCAAATCTTATAAGCTTTTAGACCATCTTTATACCCAATAAAGCTATAGTTTTCAGCCTTTTAATCTAGCTTACTCCTGTATTTTTTGGAAAGTGAACATAGACATCACATCCAAATACCCTGAGATGTGTTAGAGAGGGTTTCTTACCAGTCCATACCTCATGTAGATTCTTGTCATCCATTGATGACGAGGGTGATTGATTAACTAGGTAACATGAAGTACACACTGCCTCTACCCATAAATCTTGTCTTAACCCAACACCACTGAGAATGCACTTTGATTTTTCCATCATCATTGTGTTCATCCTTTATGCAACTCCATTATGATGAGGGGTATATGGAGTAGTCTTCTGCCTTTCTATACCACACTTCTTACAAAATTCTTTGAATTCATTTCCAAAGAACTCTCCACCTTTATTTTTCATCAACACATTAATTATTTTCTCTGTTGATTCTCCATGTTGGAAATATTGAGAGAGGGGGTGAATCAATATTACCATTTTAAACAATTAATAATTAATTTGTTATTCTAATTATCAATATTATTGATCAACAATGGACTTGGTATTTAAAAATTCAATTATATAAGTATTCTTCAACAAGAATTACAAAGTTTATAAAGAATGATCTTATGTTTGTGAAGGAAACCAATCCTCTTTAGAGAACCGATTCTTGGAGACACAAATTCCGTTATTCAGGGCACCAACCCTAGAAAACACTAAATCACTTCTTTTAGGGCACCAACCCTAGGAAGCACCAACTCCCTTTTTTTTAGGGCACCAACCCTAGGAAGCACCAACTCCCTTATTTTCACACTTTACTTAGTAAAGGATATGAATCCTTCCTTTCTCCTCCCTTCCACCCTCATTGCATATGTATCATTGGTTCTCCTTCTTGGAATCTGCTTTTGTTTTTTATCTTTTGATCTGGACTACAAAGACAGATCTACTTCACCATACCTTTATATTTATATAGTATCCAAAAGGTATGACATTTGAACCATTGTGTCTTTTAATAATGAACCATCACACCCTTTCATTTATTAACAAGTATGTTATTTTAAAAACAAATTTCTTCTTTTATTATTATCCTTTAAGTTTATGGGGTGAACTTGGTTCCTGTTTCAATATCTTTTAATTAATAATCATATTCTTAATTGGCACTAGTTTCTAGGTAAATCCAAAGTTATGGTAGCCTATAATTTGACTCATTTCACATCAAATTTGTAATGAGGTGTCCAAGGACCTTTGCAGTGCATTCGGTCTTAACTATGTCCCTAAAATAGAGCTCTAACAACCTATATGGGTGTACCAGTTCTCTAGAACCAAATATAAAGGTGCTAAATCTTTTCTCCTTTTGCATACAATTGGTGGCTAGATCCATGTGCTTATCCATGTATGTGATTTAATCTGGATTTTAATTTCCAGATTCAAATTCTGCAGATAGGTGCTTCCTTCAATCCACTTCCCTTTGTGACAGTGGGCTCAAAACCATGGGCTTATCTATTTCACATGTTATTATGTTAGAGATTTCTTCTTCCACCCTTATTCTTCTACGTGGGACCGTATTCAAATTTCTGAGGGCTTATTTACTTCTAGACCCTTTACCTTATCACATGAACAGTGTTGGAACCAGGTTCTCCGCTACTTCTCTACTACTTCATCCTTCCATAATTTCGGCCTTTGTAGTCATTCAATCCTCCCAGAGTACATTTCTTCTAAGTGCGTTTATTGTATTCACCAATAGATCAGACGATCAATATTTAATCTCCCATTGGATGGATGACATTGGCTTATCCAAAGGCATCAAACAAATCTATGATCATGACTTAATATGTAGTTGAGTGGATGATTCTCATTCACTTCAAGACTTCGGTGTTTCGGGACTTAGGTCTTTGCATTATTCCAACTCTTCCACAGTAAATTCCATCGAAGGGTGTATTGACATTCCCTGCTTGATAACCTTCACATGTCTAGGAGCTAGGACAATAGACTAAGTAACAAAGGAGCTCCCACTCTCTGGATATTCGTTTATTCGTGACTTTGGCCTTCAGTACTTCAGGTAGTTTTTCTATTAGGAGAATATGGATATCCCCGAAGGATGTACTCCCGTAGTGATGTAACTTGTTGACATCATTGTTGATGTGGCACAATCTAAGTGGCCGCCATGTGTCACCTTTATTTGTGAATTTCGTATACCTAATGTGCCAACTATATCTTAACACTTGTCACTAACCAATTGGGCCACATGTCATATTTATCTTCTACCACATGTCTTACTTCATGGCTTTGGGAGTTTTGTCACTTTTATACCATCCTTTGATTATTGTCGAAGTGTTGAATAGATCTACTGATGCAGGAGCATCTCTCCACGCCAGCCAGCCAGCCACGTCAAGCGCACGCATTCAAAGCTGAAGAGAGGCCCTGCCCTCATTTTGATTTAAAATTGAATGTAATTAAATGTTTAAGCTGTTGAGCTGTGAAGCCATGCCTTTGAGCAGGCTGTAGATAAGATAGGCCTTTAATGTTTGTAAGACTGAGATCTAGATCCGATTTGTGGACTAGATAGCCCATTCAATGTAATTGAATAGGGTAGGTATATTGGAGGGAAGAGCTCGAAGAGCCCCCTCATGTAAAAGATCAATTTCGATCTCATTTTGAAGGAATATAGATGGTAGAGGGTCTGCGAGTAGAGAGCAGAAGAGAAGGAGCCGAGACCTTGTTACAGGTTGTGCTCAGGAACACCTTGTACAAACATGCATTTGCCATTTAATATATAAACAACAATTTTTCCTACACACTTTTGTGTTAAATGAATGCATGTGAGTGTTCTTTATATGTTGTATATGTATGTTAAGTTTATGCATTTGCAGGAGTTGTTTTGGCTTCAAGCTTGAGAGGTCTTTGAGGCTTCACACCAGGAGGGTGTGACAGAACATTGTGGGTTCTGATAGCCGTGCACAGAGGGTGCATTTCTGAACTCCGCGGAGTCAGACAGAGGCGTGCCAAGTGGGCACAGAAGTTGAAATCAACAACTCAGGAGAAGACCTGTGAGGTTGCTGAATACCTCAGGAGGCAAGGTTGTGTAGGAAGAACACAATTGCAGACAGAATCTTTGAGGAGTTATGTGAAGCTCTTCCAAGTGGGCATTGAGCACATGCATAGTGATGCATTGAGTAGAACTCTGTTGTGAGTTCAGACAGGAGAACCAGAATCACTAAAGATTCTGAGAGCTCTGCCAGGTGGGCATTGAGCATATTTGCAGGGTTATTGGATACCCAGAAATACTCAGCAATAGGTTGCTTGAGCAGACCGAGTTCCGAGAGGGACTCGTAATCCTCCATCTGTAGGACAAAGAGAGAAGGACATGTTTCCTTAGAAGTCTGGACGATAAGAGAAGCTCAAGAGGAATAACATGTTGCGTGCAGAGACTCTGTAGAGATGCAGAAGTCAGAATCCTTCAAGGATTTGGGAGTGGAAGCTCAGAAGGATTTGAAACTTCGAAGGGGTCGAAGGAAGGAAGAAGGCTAAATATCTTGAAAGTTTGAAGGAAGGTGTAGTGACGTCTGACCGTAGGAGGACAAGTTCTCAGATGAAGAGACAAACGATTGGAATGCTTAGTGGAGAATCCATGAAGTCTTGTGGGCTGTCAGATCTCATGGAGGAGCAAGGGAGTTACGACGAAAGTGTCGAAAGGTTCTAAGCTCAGGAAGAGTAGGGTCGTAGATCCAAGTCATAAGGGACGTTGGATTTACACGTGGATACTTGTATCGGGTTTTCGTGGGTGGAAGTCCCGTAAACTTTGCAATGGGAATCACGATATCCCGAACTGTGAAGTCCCGAAAGCCAAAGGGACGGTGTGGGACCATAAGAGTCAGCGAGGCAGACAGGTGGCACAACGTTTCAGAGTTTCATGGAGGGGAGTTCCGAATTCATTGCATTAGGATTCACGATATTGCGAAGTCTGAAGTCCTGATAGAAGTAAAGGGGCGTTGAAAGGTCAACCTTGTGAGTGCATTTGGAAATTTCGGAACATCGGGTTTCAAGAATCGGAGGAACAAGTTGGATGACACTGCGATCGCCGAAATTGTGATAAGGAAAAGTTTGAAAGAGAAAGGAAGGGTCAACATTGACTGTTTTCGGGTTTTGGAGATTTGAGAGACAGGTGCTCGACCTACGGATTCACGAGGGTGTGAAATCCGATCTCCTAAGTGCAAAGAGGGGATCCCGTGAAGAATTGTTGTGGGTGCAGATTATACGAAAGGTAAATAAAAGAGCTGGTTTAGAGTTCTTCGGGCCAGTGAAGAAGAAAGATCCTGTTGACATGGAACTTTTGACTTGCGGGTTTAGGAAGGGGCGTGCGTCATCATCTACCATCATATATTTCCAACTGTCTTTATCATATGGCCTTTGTTTATTCCAGAAATTTAGGGTTCATGAGTTCTTGGTTTATTTGAGTTGTTTATCACTGGAGTAGGTCAAGGCCAGAGTTGACCACCTTCTTCCTTAGCGCACTCTGAATATTTTCACTCTAGATCAACGATTGAAAATATTTCCTATTATTCCTCTGATCCAACGGTCGAGGGGAGTTCGTGACTTCGTAGCTTCAGCCTTTGGGTAAACTTACCTATTTTAGACTCCTTTTCACTGGAGTGGTCAACATTGGAGTTTACCACCTTCTTTCCTTTATTCTAATCTGACGGTTCAACATTTATTCTATATCAACAGTTGATGAAATTTCCCTTCTCTTCCACTGATCCAACGTTCGATGAGAGTTCGTGACTTCGGGGCTTTAGCCTTCGAGTAAACTTACATGTTTTAGACTCCTTTTCGTTGAAGTGGTCAGTGTCAGAGTTGACCACTATTGGACCCGTCTATCCTTATCCAATGGTCACCATGCATTTCCCAGATATGATGGCCCTCATTCACTTCAGAACTTTGGGGGTTTCAAGACTTTGTGACTTTATGGGGTCTTCTTATCTTTTCCTTCCACTTGGTTCTATCTGATGATCAAGATAGATCTTCAAATGATCTAACGGTTGAGAGATCAGTTGGATTTCTTCCATGAAATATGATGACTCATATTTAATCTCTCTGGATCTATGATTTTGGCTTGATCCAATTGTCCATAATGCTACTACTCCAAATCTGACAGTTTAAATTTAATCCTTCCCAGTCTTTGACTTCACCTTGATCTAACGATCCTGGATTGTACTGAACTAAGAACGAACAACTGATGTAACTTGATCCTTTACAAAAGGATTTCTTCACTCGCATAACTCCATCTCCTGTGTTACTTCAAATGGCCCATCTCTTCTAAGATTTGATTAACGTTCTTCCTTCTCAGCTTTTTGTCAATGCGCTCCTTTATGCACTTTCTTTATCCAATTATAAGGTTATCTCTTCTGAGCTTTGGGTTTATATAGGATTCCTCTACACCTCACACTATGTCTTATGAGAAACCTACTATGTTATCTCTCTTGAGATTTAAGATCTCAAATACATATAATGATAATATCATATTGATATTTTTGACATCAATGCCAACAACATAATACCATGTCCAACATTCTCCCCCTTTGGAATTGATGGAAACAAATTAAAACCCCTTTTTTAATCTTAACTATATTTTACTGATCATTCTCCCCCTATGACAACAAAGAAAAAAGGGATGTTTCTTTTTAGGTTGATACTCCCCCTGAGGTGATTCCCACCCGGTATATGAGTCTCTCCCCCTAGAATCATGTTGTTATAACTAATCACAGGAAGAAGAATAAATCCCCCTATCTTCTCTACAAGATGAACAATATGTTGTTATTGCAATTTACTTCCACTTCAAATACTAATTCTCAACTGGAACATAGATCAACTTCTCAAGAATAATATTTTCTTCCTATAACCATCCTTGGACATATGTATTATCCATGTACCATGAAATATCTTCCTCAAAAACCATTCACATAACTTTGGTGAGAGAATACATAACTGACATTGTTCCTAGGAAGATGAAGACATGCAACAAACCATGTTAGATTTTGCATAGAGTTATACCATCAAACCATGTTGTTTTCAATGATGTTAGTTATCTATTTGTTCATTTGTAATCCAAGATCCTCTTCATTTTTATATGCTTCAATACTCATAGGGGTATCAATAGGAACAATCTTAAGTCTTCCCTAATTACTCCTTCCTTTCTTATACATATATTGAAGAGTTTTAGTAGATCATCCAAATAGTGTTTGAAAATTTCCAAGATCATCATCACTTAAGTCCTATGGTTGATATCCTATTGAAGGTTCACCATCATCATCACTGTTTTGTGCACTAGAAGCTTCTTTATCGTTGTTTTGAGAATTTTCTTTTTGCATTTTCCATTTGTTGGTTAATGGATGATGTACTTGCATGAAATTATCAAGTTTTGTAATAGTGTCATATTTTTCTTTAGGAGTTTTCTTGTCTTGAGCTTGATCTACTTTATATGCATAACTCTGATTTTCATATACTTTATCAGATACTTCATCCATAATACTCCTATTTTTAATTTTATCAAATTTAGGTGCAATATCTTCACCATTTTTCTTCCTTTGTATTTTAGTTTTTCTTCTCCTTATCTTCTTATAATTTTCCTTAATGCTGGAGATACTTGCCTTCATGGAATATTTTGGCAATCTACATTCACTGGCCTTATGACCATAATTGTTGCATTTTAGGAATTCAATATTGAAGTTTTGCAGGGGAGAAAATGAGTTATAGTTTCTCTTCTTTGTATTGTACTTATTGTTCTTATATATTTGGAAATTTATATGATTGTATTGTCCATAAATGTTTCAGTGTACTACCTTATGTCCAAAATTATTGCAAGAGTAATAATATCCAATAAATAGATATTTATTAAGGGGATTCCTTTTGGTGATTGTATTCTTCTTGTCATCTTTTACTTTAGTAGAGAGTGTTGATTTATGTTTATGTGGAATCGTTTTCAATGGTACCATCTTTGCCTTATTATCTTCTCTTCTTAATGAGTGTTTAAGAACATATTTTGACAGATACTTGTGATGTAGAAGTTGAGTCTTGGGTGTATCCTAAACAAGTCTTGTTATTTGGTGACCTTTGACTACTGAGAATTTCATCCAAGATCTTGGAACTATTTTCAAATTTTGATCCCTTCTTTTCTTTCTCAAGTTCACCTTTTAGCAGCTCAATCTTAGCTTCTAGTTTCTCACATACATTTTTTCTATCATTGAGTTGTTTAAAAATGACTTCTTCAATTATTTTAGCTTTTCAGAGATGGGACTTCAAATCACTGATGATCTTCTCTGATTCTTTGATAGTTCTTGATGCATCTATTTTTCTTGATTGATGTGATTCTTCAAATTCTTGAAGTTGTTCCTGTTGAGGATTAAAATCGCAACGATGAATTTCGACTGCAAAGTATTGCTAAAGCCCTATTATTTAACTATGTTAATAATATAATACTAGTAGGTGGGACCCCCTTGTAGACTTGAGGCACAAGGATAGACATATCACACATTTTTTTTCTATTGTTTTGATGTTTCTTACATAATCCTACATGGTTGACAATGCATTCTTGGTTTCATTTTGACATAGTAACAGGTGGATGATGCATTTTATGGAATGCTTCTCGGATTCAAAGAATTTTTGATATGATGGACATGTATTTACAGTTGCTATGATGTAGTGATGTCACTAATCATTGTGATCGATTACCTAGCCACATATATACAAGAGATATATTAGTGATAACATAATCAAAACAAAGAAAGAAAACCTATGAAAAAAATCTCAAAGGAAAAGAAGTTATGTTTGAGATATGATAAAGGGTTATATGCAAATGGAGAAGTAAAGAGATGTTAGTGTTAGTCCTAACTATTATGCTATGGTCGGTTATTGGTTATGTGATTTTCATTAGATTTGATTTGGGTGCATATATAATTGCAATATGTGTCATGACATAGAATGATGGCGAGGGTTAACGCGTAAATGTTAGTGGGTGGCGCACTATGCAAGGAATATCTTCACAGATTTCAAATGTTTGGGCATTGAATACATGGTTTAATTGACTGGTGAATGTTTGGATGTCTTGTACTTCAAATTGAATAGACCAGGAGATGGAATCAACGTGCATTTACTGCACGTCACTCCATACTCCCCCTATCATCTGTCACCCTAACATTGTTCCTTGTTGTGTTTTCAGTTTGTTGGTTGTGAAGCTCTACATTTTAGGATATTGGAAAGAAGAAGCCTCAACCAACTCTCCTTTTTAAGAATTTTGTTATAGGTATGGTTCTTTTTCTCTCGATCCATGAAATATTCTGTGTATTAACAAATAATGGCTCAATGATGCTTGGATTTGTGTGCTCCTAAGAATTTTGACTGTGTAAATGTGTGTTCTATCTCTTTTTGGTGATTGTAACATGTTTCAGATTGCAAGCAAAAGAATTGGGTTTTTTTTAAGTTGTGCATTGACTAGTTTCTTTGTTGTTTAATATCGTTGTTGGATCATGTTGTCATTGATGCCAATGGTTTGATTGATTGATGTCAAGTGATTGATTGATGCCAAGGGATTGATTGATTGATGATTGATGTAATGTAATATGTATTGTCCTTGATGAGAATGCATAGATGAAGATGGATCAATGAGTTTTCATTTATATGATGAAGATGGATCAATGATTTGTCATTGATACCTGATGAAGATGGATCAATGTTGTTTCAGTGGTATATGATGCATTGTTGAAAAATGTATATATGACTCATTATTGTGTTATCATGATTGATAAGGTGCACAAATGGATGAACTCCAAAGTGGTCCCCTTATGGTGAAATCCCCTACATGAATATTCTTTGTGGATTGATTTATCCTAGAAGAATAGTTGGAGGACCCATGCTTGTATGTCGAATAATGAGATGAACATCAATGAAGTTGTTGGTGAAACTATCCTAGATGGATAGTTCTTGTCATAAAATTTCCGGTGGTATGTGGAATGTCACATAAATCCTCAGGGTTTAAGAGTTATGGTGTTATGAAGTTGAAGGACCCCCATATGAAGGCTTGAAGCCCCCAAGGTCAAAGAAGTCAAAGTGATTTAAAAATCATTATTTAAACTATAAAGTAAAGTGGCAAAGTCAAGGTGGATTATTTAAATAATAAAGAGAAGTGACAAAATCAAGAAAGATTATTTGAATGATAAAGTATTGGAGAACGTTCTATTTATGGAAAGTGCTTAACCCTAAAAATAAGGAAAATAGGTTAAGTGATCTAGAAATGGGTTATGTGACCTAGAGGATGAAAGTATAAATAAGATAGATATGGACTCTTGAAAATCATCCTTTTTGTGGATAAATGGAGAGATTCTTGTGAGAGCATTTTGGTGTGGATCTCTTGAGCATGATTGGAGATATATTCTGAGAGAGAAGAGATAGGGAGGATCTCATGGACACATTGAAGTTTTGGCAAGTCTGAGATCATGACAAAAAAATTCTCATAATCACAAAAAAAAACCTATTTTTTGGTGCGTACATGGGTTGTCTTTGTATAGGGAGCGTATACGCAAGTTGTAAGTGTACAAGGTACGTAAAGTATGTAGAATGTCAGTGTATATGGAGCGTACAATGAAAAAATCATGGATTTTTGTGGTTCTGTTGATGAAAAGCTGTTGAAGACTAAAGCAGGTTCCAAATATGCACTCTATGGGCTCAGATCTATCATTGAGACACTGGTATGGTTACATTATTGTGTTGATGGATAGTATTGCTTATTGTGTTGTGAATGCCTAGGGCATTCTTGGTATGATTTCTATGATGTGGTTTATGTTGGTTGATGGAGTGAGCAACACTCTTATGATTCAGTACTGATATAATGGCTATAGTATGTTCATTGCTTATGCATGATTGAGTAGCATTCATATTGATTGGTTGTGGAGCATGAGTAAGCTATTGGAGAGATTGTATGTATTGTGACTGGATGGTGATCAATTTGGACAATGACATATAGAAGAGAATGATAAATTGGTTGCAGAGGATCTGAGTTGATCTTGAAGCATAAACCCTAATAGCTCAGAAGGAATACACGGGTTGTAGTATTGTTTGGGAGCGTATACGTAGGCTGTAGTATTTCTTGGGCACATATACACGTAGGTTGTACTACTGGTAGGGCACGCACACACTCATGTTTCACTATTGACAGGTTGCATACCTGATGCAGATTGATATCTGTTGAGGATTGTTGCCTCATCTCAGTTGATGATGAGGATGTAAGTTGAGTCTTGCATTATAGAGCTAGTGCTCTTGTAGAGTTTTAATCTATTTAGTTGTTGCTAAAAAACCCCAAGGATTGTAGTCTGTAATAAAAAGAAAATTGTACATACATCTTGTGTTCTTTTTGTTCCTTGTGGTGATGACTTGTTGATGATATATTGTTGATATAT
>JASDQU010202853.1:11669-23196 GCA_032191745.1 Picea mariana | reverse complement strand
GAAAAAGACCTAAACAATCACATAGTTAAGTAGGGATTATTCCATTTTTATTCAAATATATTAAGTAGGGACTATTCCATTTTTATTCAAATATTTTTATAAAGAATAGGAAAACAATATAAAAAATAAATAATAAAAATAATAAAAATTTGAGTTAGTTTTTTATTTAAAAAAAGTTAATAAGATATAAAAATAATAATAATCCTTATATTAATGAAAAGTTAAGTTTATATGAATTTTGTTTGGTTCTCGATGAAGAATTTCCATTGATTTTTTATAATTTTTTTTTTACATCATCTTCAAAATTTTTTTTAAGTAAATCATTTTCTATAATGCATTTTCAAATTCTTTGTAAAGAAACATTATATTATCCATGCTATCATGTGATTGCTATTTTATATGTTGTTGGACTGAGATTTATCCAAATAATTTAAATCTACTAGTAATTGACATAGTTAAAATAAATTTATAAGTGTAATGAATTTTTATAAACAATAACCATTAAAACCAAATAGGTATATAAACACACGAGGAACACAAGATATATGTGAGAAACAATTGGGAGGAAAACTTATAGTTGAAGATAGAGCATTTATTTGATAAATGGGAAAAGCATGTTGCAATGTTGTTTCGTGCTTAAGCTAACTACTCCATGCTTGGCTAGTGAGGGAGAGATGATAATACAATAAGTATGATGATATTTAGTTTTTTATTTTTTCTCCTTATTTATAATGGAGGTTGAGTTGATTGGGTCAAATTTGATATTTTTTAAGGAATTGGTTGACATAGTCAATAGTGATCTCTCCCAACTATGCTTAATCAAGTTAATAATATAAAATCTTACAATAAGAGTGTTTATACATCTTACGTGCGCATTTTATTATTTTTTAAAAAGAACAAAATAAACAAGGGAAAAATCCAAGGGTTAGGTCATGAAGACATGGTCTAACCATGAAACCATAGTTTCATCTATAAAAACTATTTGTATTGTTGCTAATCCATGAAACAATATGTATAATCTATTTGTATTACATAAATTCCATCGCCAAAACTCGTACATTGGTTCAAAGGCTTATATATGAATTTTAGGGGTTGAAATAAGAAGTTGGTACGCCCACACATGTATGTACCACCCCACACACTCCCCTTCCTACCCTTCCCTTAATATTGTGGGTCTATGGTGGGGGGTTAAGGTGTGTGTATACACATCCTCACCTCCCAACAACTTACCGTTTTAAGAGTGAGCATCTGTATGTGTGTTTTCTTGTGCATTTGTGTTATACTTTTACTCACCCCTATGAAGGTAGGTCACCTACATGCATACTTTGAATTAACATTACAAATTTGAGCAATGTGTTCATATTACTTGATTACACACACCTTATTTTATAAAATGTGAATATTTTCTAAAATTGTATATACATGTTATTTCTAAATATGCTTGGCATCATCAAGCATATTGTGGATGGTTTAACTATTACACAAACCCTAGAGTGACAATGGATAAAAATGCACACACATTTCAAAATGGGTAAGTCCTTTTCTATTAACAAGATAACCACATTCATTTTTTCTAAGTTAAAACCACATTCATTTTTTCTAAGTTAAAATATTGATGCATTTTGTCTAAGTAATTGGTTGTAGAGTTCATTAGTGAAGTGGGTCTTATCTATATTAACAAGATAAACACCTTTATTTTCTCACTTTAGTTTTTCTAAGTTAAAATACTAAGATAACCACCTTTATTTTCTCACTTTAGTTTTTCTAAGTTAAAATATTGATGCATTTTTGTTGTGTTGGTTTTTGCACATGGGTGAGCAAAAACAAAACACTTACCTGCTTAGTTAAGTCAGCTAAACAAGAGAGAGAGGTTTGTGAGTTGATTAGATAACCAAATACACATGAAACAAGGAAATAAAACTAAAAACAAAGAGAAATAAATGTTAGAGAAGATTGCAAGAACTAGAACCATGAAAAGACAAAAATGACCATCATATAGCACCAATGGATCAATATATTGATAGGCTAACACCGTAGAGAAATGCAGGGACTTATGAATCCCCTCTTCCTACTTGGGAGGGCTCTTGAGTTCCCTAATAGAGAGCTCTTCTCTTCATGCAATGGAAAGTGAAAATGGTGAAGAAATACAATGCCAATCCTCTCAAGAGGTGAGTGGAATGGCCCTTGCTATAGTGCTTGAATGATTCCAAGAGAAAAGAGGATTCTCAAAGAAGAATTCTTGTAGCATAACAATACCTTGAAGTTCTTATTTTTATAGCACACACATGGAACATATTTATAGTTTCCATTGATAGAAAGATATAACTGGTTCATAGTGTGAACAAGGGGCCTTTTAGGGCACTTCCTAGCCCTTGACCATCCTCCAAGATAGATTTCACTAAGATCCGAGTGTCAAATCATGTTGGGGGTCGAACTAGAAGTGGTTGAGAGGCCGAAACACATCAATATTTATTTTGCTGAGAGTACCATTATAAGGAAGAGTGAAGAGAGGAACTGCAAGAGAGATCCACCAGAGGGAGAGGGAAAACTGTAGGAACCAAACCTTTCTCTAGGGAAAAAAAAATAAAATATGTATACAAACGAGATGGGCATGCCCCATGATCGTGTCATGAAACAAAAATGTGGGACTGTAACTGAAGATGTATGATGGTTTAGATAGTTGCAGCGCCCTCAGGGGCAGTTGATAACGACAAATGATCGTTCTGACTAGTGAAATGGCTCTGAAGCGGGTAATGGACGACTGTAAGAAGTTTCGATGACTCGTAGGCATTGATGGCCTATCAACTTCAGAGGTCTTCGGTTGGTATGAAACAACTACAATGGTTGCATAGTAAGACCCATCTTAACATGAGATTTTTTTGAAGTCGAATGTTATGGGGGTCAACGGAATCAAAAAGCAATAATGATTCTATATGTGTTGTCTAAGACTCCTCATTGAAAAGGTAATAAGAGTCAAGATACTATCGCCCTTCTGGAAATTGTGTTGATGTCGACATGAAGGGAGAAGTGACGCCAAGAAGCTAAGGGATTCTTAAAATTCACTGAGTAATAGATGATATTAGGTACTGATGAGTAACATGAATGAATTCAAAATGTTGTGGGACTCAAGACTACCCTTGGTTGGGGTGTTGAGGGATGATTGGAAGTAACTGTAAAACTTGATCTAACATTAGAGGGACGAATAGATATAGGGTTAAACTGTGTCGGAGGCTAACAAAGTGGGAAAACTTAGAGATCGTGGGTATATTGATTTGGGATACTTGGGTTTTTTTAACGACGTTGATATGAAAAAAGGGTGGATGCCCCAACCAAGGGCGACATGGGTTTCTTTTCCAGGTAAAAGAAGGCGATCGAGGATGATGAATAAAAGGCTATGTATGTGCTAGAAACAAGGGCTTTATACAATTACCAAATAAATAAAGAATAATTTGGGTTGAGTATATAGATACAAAAATGGGTGCCCCATTGAAAGATGGCTTGGCCTATTTAGAGCGCAAGTTTGTGAAAGAGAACTGGTGGAGGGTGGGGGGCCCATGGGTGGGTTTTTGTATTAGGTAAGTGGATGGAGGACAATCTGTAGATGGTAAAATTGATGGTGGATGAGATGGAGGGATAATGAAATTGTGGGGGTGCAGCCAAGGGTAATATGATATGACCTGGGAGTCCATTGGGAAGGTTAGCAATATGATGAGAATAAGTATGGAGTTCATTCTTAGAAGTGCGAAATAGACTATCGAGACTCCCAATCCTAGGGGGTGAAATCAGCATGAGTGTCAAGTTTCCATGGGGAACTATGAATGGAAAAACTCATGTGGTGGAGAGTGCTATCAGATGACAATACCAAATATGGCAGAGGTAAAGATACTGCAGATCCGAATGTAGGGACCCTAAAAGGTAAATGTCAAAGGGTGTGACTAGGATACACAATTATTAACAAAGGGAGTAACTACATGCCATTGTTGTACATATACATGAAGGGGTTGTAAGCTTGTTGAACAAGTACCTTCACACATAAAAAAAAAATACCCGACGTGAACAATATCTGGTGATAAAGAACATATAACAACCATTTGATAAAACTGACAGTGAGCATGTGTACCTGAACGTGGTGTGAGAAAAAATGTTCCTCGGGGGAAAAGTGCAGATGATAACTCAGAGAATGTGAATGTGTAGATGGATGGATCACGATGGCATGGCTAAGAATGGATCGAAAAACGACGGCTCTGGGATCCTTTAACAGAGTGTGGAAGTTGGGAAAAAGGGGCTATATATGGAAGGTGGGCCCACAATGCCACCTCAGTTGTACCTGTCACTATTGTTGATATGACGAGAGAGCTGTGAGAACATTTTGAGATTACGGGAGCATGAGGCTACCGATCTAGGAGCGGTAAGAGACAGGTTAGTGGCTTTATGATCTTTCATTTTATAAAGTTGAAATATTGTAGGTAGGGGTTGTACAGAGGGTCGTACAAGGGTTTTAAGGGTAGGGTCCCACAAGTGCGTGGAAAAAGGGGGACTACCCACCCATGTGTGTGTGGGTGGAACTTGGTTTTCTACACATTATGTTCTTTTTTTCCCAAGACTGTCATGCATTCTAAATGTGCGACTATGTTGGGAAACCCCACACATAATGTGCGGTTGTGCCTGAGACAGTCGTGCACATGTGTGTGAGGGTTGGTCAGAAAAGCGTACATTGAATGCGCATCTGTCTGCCTGACAGGTGCACACCCATGCATGCCTATGGAAGAGTTAGTTGTGCATTAGTGCGCAGATGTCTACATAATAGTCGCGCACATATGCACAATTGTATGGGGGAAAGCCACACACTGTGGGCAGGAAAAAGGGTGTATGATTTTTTATATTTATGATTTTTTTGATGAATGATGTGGCTGATTAGATGGTTATGGGTGAATGCACTTGATCAATAGAGCCTAGAGCATGATGTTGGTCCACTGGCGAGAGAGGGACTGGGACCGATTGTAAGAGGTTGCAACCGGGAGTACACAGACACTTGGAAGCCTGTGGGTTGCTCAAGTTTTTGTATTTCCCCCTGATACGGTCGTAGGAGTTCCTGATCTAGTTTTTGATCAAGATGTGGAGCATTGATTTTCAGTGCTTCATGGTAAGGGGGAATAATTTGACATTCTTTGCGACAGAGGATGTGTACTTTTTGATGGGACTCCCATTCTGTGGGAGGGAACTACTCATTCATTCCCATCTTCTAGGGGAGGACAGGGTGGAGACTATGGATGCTCAACATTGTTCTGGGTCGAAACTTATGTCGGGTTCGGTCGTTCGGATTGAGGCCATCAATGACTTGTTGACGAGTGCATCACGACCATGGTGTTGAAGATATATGGATCCTTGGGTTCTCAACGGATCATAGGTGGTGAGTTGATTGTGGTGGAGGAGGTCTTGGACGGGGACCTATTTGCATGGGGTGTGTTGATGCACACCTGAATGATGACGTGGCTGAACCAGTGTTGGCATGCAGACTTCGGTGACTTTTCATTCGGGTCTCTATTGGTGGCCTGGTTTTTGGAGAGGGTGCCTCTATTTCACCTGTAGATTCTTTTAGATTCAGCATCAAAATGAGAGCCGAGATTGATGCGATGGGAACATGTGTTAGCTCGGCATGGAGGAGGGGAGGGTGTCCACTACTTCATGGTCACTGTGGCTCGAGTGTGGAGACAAATGCCACAGGTGATTCTGCGATATTCATACGTGGGTATGGACTATAGGAAGGATCTAGACATGGTGCTACCTCTGGGGGAGGACCGGGACCAAAGAGGTACGTGTTGTATCTGTTTATTTTCATTTTGGTAGATATCATTTATCAGACATATATATGGTGAGAGGCAGAGGTCGTCTAGGATCCGACTCGAATTGAGTTGTCTCGACAGGAGCCCACAGAGTCGATGGTTGGGCAGAGGCATCGGCGAGATGACATCGGTGCAGGACCAGCCAGAGAGCCAGAGGGAGACGTGGTGACCATGGTAGAGGATATATGCTGACAGTTCAAGCAGGTCCTTCAGGGTGTTCCTGAGAGCTTATGGGCCCACATGCATGAAAAGGAAGTCCTGGACCAGTGTATGGGGGTATCGACAGAGTGGTAGACATTGATCCACAGAGCAGGAGTGGCGGGGGCAGTGATGACTGGTGGACTGCCTTCTAGAGATAGAGGGCTCCTAGGTAGTGGGGCACCTCCAGCTGATAGAGGACATGGGGGGGGAGCTCTAGGGGCACCTTGAGTGTCGATTTATGTATGTACGGGTTTGGGAGCCTGATTTTGTATAGGTTAGTGGATACCCAGTTTTTGTACTCATAGGGATGATGGGACTCATGAGCCTATGGGAAATTGTATATCTATTTTGCAAAAAATTTTATGACCTTGATAATATATGTAATGGATATATTTTGATCATTCTTGTCTTTATGTTGTGTGTTTTATGATGTATGATGTCTATTTCTATATGTTGAAAAATGTATGATGTTGTGTATATGATGTTTAATGTGATAAATGGCAATCTAATACTAGGTTAGCCATGTGATCTGCTACTTGATTAAGGTTTCTTGGAATATGTGTAAATGTGATGGAATCAAAGTTGCAATATAGGAGTCTAACTTGCAAGTGTTTGCAAAAGAGGAAAGGATTGTGAACATGATACATGTTGTTGAGCTACAGGATGACAAGTTGAGAACCTAATAGAATGCTAAGCTGATGAACGTAGCAGTGACTGGCCTCGGTGAGGAGACTAATGACGATGTTGTATTCGTCTTGGTTATTGGTGGTCAGGCCTAAGAATATGCCACTATAATGGAGTAGGATATGTGAAGGGGTATAGAGGGCCTAAGCAATTGAAGAGATATTCTGGGTCCAGTGGTTGGCATTGTCAGCATAACAAATCTGGTAGGCTGATGGATGATGCATCTTTCAATAACACAGGTGATGGATCAGATATGAGGAGTGGTGGTAGTAAAGAAGACTAAAAAATATACAAATGTGTACAAAGAGAAACCTAAGGTATGGGGGCTATGCTTAGGCATAAAATTTCTTCAAGTATAGCCCATTGACGGGTTACTTGAGAGGGAATCCTTCTAGGGAGGCCAAGATGTAGGCTCCTTTAGTGAGGCAATGTTGGATGATGAAGAGTCCATGCCATAATGAGTTGAATTTCCCATGGCCGAGAGTGTCGTGGGTGATATCATAGGCTAACAAGATATCACCTTCATTGAATGAGAGAAGGTTGGCACGATGGTCGAAGGTGGCTTTGGACCATTTCTTAGTAGCCTCGTTGTGTTGTAATAAAGAGAGACGGTCGTCATCAAGTGAATCTAAGGTCAGCAGGCGCTTCTCCATTGGAGAGGTGTTAGGTAAGAGCTCTATGGAAGTGAATAATGTGGGGATTTCTCACTCGATAGGGACGGTGGCTTCGATCCCATGGATGAGGTGGAATGGTGTAAAACCGGTGGCAGTTTTGACTTTCGTGTGATAGGCCCATAAAGAATAAAACAACATATAATGCCAGTTGGTCTTATGTTTGTTGACGATGCATTGTAGCATGGTTTTGAGGACTTTATTGACAACTTGTTGGCAGCCCTACATGTTTTTGCTATTTTGAATGACAAGTGACACCTCATGTAGTTGCCTACACCTCATCCTGTAAATACCACCATTTCGGGATGATTATTTGGTTAGAAAAAAGACCTTTGATTATTCTTGTTTTATTTCTTATCTTGCATTTTCATGCTTGGTTCATGACTGTAAGCATGAAACAAGCATTAAAACTTAATCTCATATTTTGATTCTTCTTAAGGCTGGTTTGAAAGGGTCAAAATGCTTACATCCTTCTCATGATTTTTCTTTTTCTTTGAGTCTGTCATATATTGATGAAATACCTATGTCGATTGGCATTTGGACTATAGGCTTGTTCATTTAAATTTCTTGGTAAATCAACTTTGATTTTAAACTTTTGATTTGCATTTGGTTTGTAAAAACACATCCTTTCCTAATCTTTGCAAAACGAGTATGTCTATTTCTTGTTGTGGAAATCAATCACAATGCAATCATACTTTGTACCTCATTTTAGCTGGCAGGTTGAAGTGACTATCCTCTCATGACAGATTAAGGTCTGGTGTTATGCTCTATATCCAAAAGTGTTTATCACCAGAACTGCCTGAATTTCATGATTGAAACCCTTATTGTTTATGTTATGTTTGCAATGGTGTGTTGCTATCTAGTTTTCATGGTATCATCTCATATATATCCCTCTTAACATTGTCATCTAAACCCACCATTGGTTTGAGTCACTCTTGTTACAGTCTGTTCAATCCCATTTTTTCCTGCCAGAGACACATTTTTGCGGGAGCGTTTCTGAGAAAACCATGACGAATTAGATCAAACCCTTGAAAACCCATAACGGAAATGGGGCCTTTTACCTTCATTGTGAGAAGTTTCTCCATAAACTGGATCATTGCATAGATATGTCTCAATCTTTGGAGGGAAATTTTCCATATTTTTCGTTCCGGTTGAGGTAAATGTTTTTTTTATTTTTATTTTGCTACAACAATTCCTGTAAAAACCTTTGTAATGGATAAACCTATGATAGAAAAGCCTCTTAAATTCTCAAATGGTAAACCAGAGTCTTTGTATTAAAACCCTCGTGAAGGGACAACACCCGATCAGTCTTTGTGTGAACAACAGGATGCTAGTTCCAAGGTTATTAAAACTTCTGAACATGAAATTGTTTGCCAATCCAAAAGAAAATAACCTCCCACCATGTCTAAAAGACAACAAGGAATTTACAGGTATCAATCTGACGCCAAGGCTGACAGCGGATAGTGGTAGTGTTTTAACACACAATCATACACTTCCTCAACCATTTTCCCCTGCTGTAGATTGCGGGGTTTGTTTATATTGGGTAGGTTAGTACTACACATACATCCCTATCCTTCAAGCTAAGATCAAGGATCTTATGGCTCTAAATGACTCATTAAAAAATGAAAACCGTGAACTCAAAGCCAATGCACAAAGTCAAGAAAAACATTTGAAAAGAACAGGTAATATCATCATAAAAAATGCTGACAGTGTCAAGGTTGTGATCAACTCTGAGATTTTGTGATTCGATTTTGTTACTATTTAAATGGTAAGATTGGTTTGTTATGATTTATTTGTTATTTTACTAAATCAATTTAGATCGACTTGGATTTCTCATATTAATAATAAGATTGGCTACAGAATCGAGAGATTCTTTAGCCAAGTCAATTCTCATACAAAATTTAGAATATGTTAGTTGAATAAACATCTAATTTGCTTATTTCATTTTTATTTCAGGATAGGATGTATCTTGTGGTGATCTCATAAGATGGAGCATGTTGGGCTTAGTGGATCAGATATCTATTCTTGCTTATTTTGTAATTAGGATAAAAATCTTTCATGGATTCTGAAAGATATAGTAGATTATGAGAGGCTTTAGGCCTCCTATATTTGTAACTTTTAGATATTTTTCAGATCTGATCCTATCTTAGAAGATAGAAGTTTTAGCTTTCATAAACCTTTTAAATACTCCATATTTTGTAATGAAAAAGATCTTGGCCTGGGGCAGAAGATGGATGATTAATTCATAGACTTAAATGGAACAACAATATGCATTTTGGCTTTAGCCTCTTGTAAATGGTGTTTTCATTTATGTTTTGTTTATCCTAATATACTAATAAGTTTTGATAGCTTTAGACTTCATGCTCTATTATGTTTTGGGATAATTATTTTATAAATATCGTCCATATTTGATTCTTTAGATATTAACAGTGTGATCATCTATTCAACTTAAATGACAAGATTTCTCTTTAATTTTTAGTTCAATGATAAAATGCAATCTTGTTACAATCAGATTTATCTTAATGTAATCACTTGGAATAATAAGATAACGGGACCTATTTGTATCATCTATTATGTTATTAAAACTCAACTGCCAATGCATGTTTTGAATTTATTTAGAACAGTCATAAAGTTCACTGCAGATTTCTCTCTTGGACGTGGCCGCTAGATGTACTTCATTCATACAGAATCTTAGATACATTTCGCAAACTAATATCAGGTTAGCTCTTTTATGTTTCTAATTTCTGTCAATTATGCAATTAGTGAAACCAAGAAGTTTAGATTAGCTTTTGACTATCTGTACATTATGTGTTTCGTAGTCTAGTTAATTTCATATTAGCTCAAATTTGTAAAAGAAAAAAAAAGGAAAAAAATATTGTTTATGTTCTTTCTTTATCTGCTTCTTAGAAGCAATCATATTTCACATTGATTTTGTAAGTTTCGATTAAATATTGCAATTTGTAAATGATGTACATAAGTGAGATTTGTATATTTTCTGCCTAAACACACCTACAACAATTATATTTGAACATATGTATATATATAATATAGCGTTTAGAAATTAGTTTGTTATTTCTTTCTTTTATTTGTTTTCTTTTAGGATTTTAGATTGGCTAACGGAGCCATTAAACCCGTCAGAACAAGTTACACCAAACGTCTTTGGTTACTTAGACAACCCTGAACCAGACTCGTTTTTTCAGTTGATGGATGATCAATTTCTCCCGTCAACACAACCTCAACCTATATGTTGGACTGAGGGTAGTATGGGGAGGCAAACTCATGGGTGAATCCTAGTTTTGAGGATATTTTGACAAAGATCTCATTCTCAAAATGTTTACCATGATCATAAACTAAATGTTGCGGGACTTTGAACCAGGTAATGACATGGTTGAAGAAAAAACGTGTTGTGGTGTCAACAGTGTTCTTAAATGTGGGTATGGCTTCAACCCATTTGGTAAAATAATTCACTGCCACAACAATGTACTTGTGTCCATTACTGGATGGAGGATTGCAAGTCATGAAGTATATGCCCCACTTACAGAAGGGGTCAGTGTTGGCAAATTCAGTGGATAGAATGCAGTGATGATTGTTGTCATTAATGGAAACAATAGAGACAGTAGGATAAGAAGGATAAAAGCTTAGGAGGAATAGCCTTGAAGAAAATGTGCACAGCAAGAGCTTACAGAGGAAAAAGGAAGAAGAGTCAGTGACCGTAGGATCTTGTTCAAATTTCCCGAAAGAACTATAGCCATCATATCTGCAGAAGTTGCAAGGGAGATAATCTTATGGGCAATTCGGGGATCGGGACTTCACAATGCAAAGTTCACATTACAACGAAAACCCCGATTTCGCGATATGTGAAATCCCGATGGAATCTGAACCGTCAGATCAACATGCGATATAGACCGTCGATCTAAGTCCACGTCAGCTAGGGACACGTGGCACAACCAAGGAGTGACAAGTGTCAGACTGATTCAAGAAATTGAGGCACATGTGGGTAATGAATCAGAGTGACACGTGGCAGTGTTTAACACGTACCAAATCACGTGTGACGTCAGCAGAGGACCGTTGAATCTCTGCATGGAATATCGGGGATCGGGGATCGGGATTTCATTATGTCAAGAACAC
>JASDQU010202852.1:0-10825 GCA_032191745.1 Picea mariana | reverse complement strand
ATATACCAAGAGTGTTGGCAACAATATCTAGCCAAATGAACAAAAGAAGACTTTGAACACAAGAAAATGACACCTCTACTTACCAAATCCAAAATAATTAAATGACGACACTTGTGCACATGAAAAATAATGTGATTATTGCAATTAAATCATAAACCTAACAAGAAATAGATTACAAACAATGCTTAGTATTCATATCTATATGTTGTTGTTTTTTCCAAACATAAAATTACTCATTGTATTGATATATAATTGTTTTCATCACTAAAAATACATCTCGAAGGCCAAGCAATGCTAGTCCAAAGTACGAGTCCAAAGACTTGGAGGTACCAAAGTCCAAAAAGAAAAGCAAACCGACAGTAGCTAATTAAGCCAGCACGCAGGCTGCAAAAAGGAAACCCCTCGAAAAAGGCAAATTTAACTCTTTTCCCCTCATCAACCACACCCTAACCTTAGAGACAAAAAACCAAATAGTTGCACGCCCCCAATAAGGACCTCAAAGTGTTACCCAACACCGCACGTCCCCAATAAGGACCTCAAAGTGTTACCCAACACCGCATGCCTTGAGTGAGGACCTCAAAGCTCGGTGTTGTGGCTCTCCTCCATCATGGAAGTAACTTTGAAATAGACCCCAAAGACGAGATGGAGGAGAGAGCCACCGAGAAGCTAAGCCACAACACCGAGGGATCAATGAGCTCCCAACAACAAAAACTCGCACCAACATAACGCCTGAGCCACAGAAGGTGGCGACTGAGGTTTCCCTGAGCCCCGCACCGATGCACCAGTCCAAAAAGAAAAAAACGTTGAACCGAACTGATGATTCCCAGTGTACTCGGCGAACACCAGCGAACCCAACACCAGTGAATGTAGCAGGTTGCAGTTAGGGTAAAACCTAGCCACAACCTCCGCGTGATCTTCCACTTACCGCCTCCAGATCTAGATGTTGTTGTTGTTGTTACTACTACTATTATTATTATCATTAAGAACAATTGTTTTTTCTCTTTTTCGTTTAGGTTGGGGTATATTTTCTACGAATCTAGGTTAATAAAGTAAACTCCATCTATTTACCACTATATCATAACTGAGTCTAATTTAGCATTATTATTAATAACATATATTTCTTGCTTGGAGGTTATATGTTCAAACTGGAAGGGGGTGAGAATAATGCACTTCTATGATCTAAACAATCAAATTGATACCTAGAATAAGTTGGTTGTCCCATAAACAAAAAAGTTTTATATGTCAATTAGATTATAATTATATATATCTTTTAATTTAATTTATTTTATTTTATTAATAAAAAAAATGCATATACACATGTGGAGGGTTCTATAGTGTAACATCATGAAATAATTATTTTTGGAATTAATTGTGTGAATAATTTAATACTTAATTCCTTCGTATAATTTGTAGCCTATGAACATGTTTCACTAATGCCCAATTTCTCATAAATTTAGATAGTCCTCCCAATATTCATTACATCAAATAATACTTCTCATGAATTTAGATAATCCTCCCAATATTCATTGCATCAAATAATACTCACATAAGTGAGTCATATAACAATGTAGTACTTCATAAATGACCTCTCAAAAAATTAGGGACAAGTTTTTGAAACGATGATTAAACTATTTCATTTCTTTTGTTAATTTAGATTACTTCTTCTTCATTAGAAACATCACAACATTAAAAATAAATAAAAATGATTAAACTTAAACAACAAAACTTAATTATGAAAAAATATATTTATAAACATCACATCATTAAAAATAAATGCAAATAATTAAAGTTAAAAATCTTTAATATTAAAAGAATATTTATAATAAATAACTGAAATATTAACTATATTTTATATGATTAATTTAAAAACTATTTCATATAATTAAATATTTCACTATCACAAAATAAATATAAAAAAATCCTATATAAAAAAATAATAATAAATAACTTAAATATAAATATTAAATATTCTATATAATTAATCTAAAAACTATTTTATATAATCAAATATCTCAATATTTATATAATAAAATATCTCACTAAAAAAACAATAGATGATTAAATTCAAATCTTATATTAACCAATTTTTCTAAACTTATAAAATACATATAAACTTTCATCTCAATTAACATCACTAAGAGAGACAAGCATGGAAGTAACTTGGCTCATAAACATTAGAGTGAGAGCCATTGAATTGTCGTGGGGAATAATTGGTGGAGCTTTTATGTTATCGTCTATCAACGCCTAAATCCCTAAACAACTTAGGGAGCCAACACTATGCACATTGACCTAACACATTGAATTTTTAATCACTTACCAAGTGAACACGTCTCTTAGAGATCAATGAATTTAGGTTTCCATGAGAATGTACTTTGATGAAAAAACTCTTGTTTTATGTTTTTTTTTTAACATTATTATTTATTATTGTACTGTCTCCCAGGCAGTATACATAGTGATGAGTTCGTTTTGACATTCTATTAATTTGGTTTGACTATAAAAATTTTGTAAAAAACTTAATATATAATATAAGAAACTGAAAATTTTATTTTTTAATATGTAAAAAAACTGAATTTTCTTATTTTTTATTGGCTGATAACTTTATAGTGTTATTGCAGCCTTCACTTATTTCGAGATCAGAATTAACTCAATGACATGACAGACTGGGTAAGTTGAATTTCTATTTTATATTTATATTTAATACTTTGTTTTGACAAAGAAGAGACTGGCAATACCCTCACTGCGCAGAGTATTGACATTATACTCGTCCAGACCACGCATCCATTATAATCAAGTTTTTATGTACTCAGTACGTTCATCTTTATAGGAAGCAATACGCGCAGCCTCGCTGCCTTGTTTATATAATAATTTTTCTAGAGTATATATAATTTTGTAAATGACATATTTTAATGTATGTTTTTTTAAGAGTACATGTAATTTTGTTGCAATGACATATTTTAATGTAGGAATAGTTTAAATATAATAATTTTATTATTATTATAATTTAGTGACTTAAGAAGTTAAAAGTTTTGATTGATTTGAAATTTTAATTAATAAGAAATTAGTTTAATTCAATTTTACTTTATTTAACAAGATGGAATTCATTTGTTATAAGTTTAATTTATTCTTATCTAAAGAGACCACCCAACCATTCTACCATCGTTACAATTGTAAAATTATTTTTAATTAAAAAAAACATAGAATATCAAAACATTCTTTTAAAAAAAATGGTTCATAATTTAATCCATATTTTAGAAAAAAAATTAATATACTTATATAATATTATTTTTTTAAATAAAAATTTAATAAATTAATTACAAATAAATAAATTCAATAAATTAATTACAATATATATAGAACACTCCATCTATTTATATAAAAAGATATGAAACAATCAATCTAAAATATTTTGAGAGATCCAATTAGTGCCAAAGCTTGCAGTTCCGTACCTAAGAGCAGTTCGAGGAGCTTACTCTCAACCACTTAAATAAGATGCAATTAACACCTAACATTCACTATATTTGTACTTATCCATAAATAATTATATTAAATATAATAAATTTATTGTGTAAATAAAATAATTTTCAAATGATTATGTAAATTTGTGTTAAAAAATATTATTTCACTTAAATAATAAAACATATCATTTGTATATTTATAAATGAATATATTAAATATAATAAATAAACATATTAAATATAATAAAATTATTAGGTAAATAAAATAATTTTGAAATGATTATGTGAATTTGTATTAAAAATATTATATAATAATAATCTATTTTTAAGGTCACGGCCCAAGCCACCACACCAAATTGGTGTATGAGACCCTCTTGTTTGTGGGACAAGGGATCCCCTCTGCCCAACGATTTGACTAGTAAAGTCTACGAAGGTATACATACCCTCCCCCCTCTGGATTTGAACTTGTGACCCCTTAGGAGATAACACATGTTCTTAACCATTATTTCACTTAAATATGATAATTAAAATAAAATTATATATCGTTAGAAGATTGCTTGGAGACTCTCATTAGTATAGTCATAATCTTCCTTCTTTATGCTGATGATATTGTTCTTATGGCGAAGAGTCCCTATGACTTAGGTAAGCAACTAATAACCCTCAAGGACTTATGCTCTAGCATGGGCATGACTATGAATAATGACAAACAAAGGTTATGATAATTAAATCTAAAAGGATTACCTACGATACTTTTGTTTATGACAACAATAGCTTGCAGGAAGTGCCTTCATACAAGTATCTTGGAATCGATATCCACCACAAGCTCAATTGAAACTATAGCCTTGAAAAAAGGATAAATGGAGGGTGGAAAGTTTATTATGGGCTTGAACACAATTGTAAATCATCAGACATTTGGCTTTGGGATAAGAAAAAACACCTCTTTCACACTCTCGTCACTCAAGTTATCTTATATGGATGTAAAGTTTGGGGTTGCAATATATCTAGAGAATTCAGAGAAAGCTAGAACAGATCCAAAATAATTTTGTAACTTATAATCCCAAAATTTAAGGGAATACACCATATCCCATCGTCCTCATAGAAGCAAGCCTTTTCCCCATTGAGAGCATTGCTATAATTAGATATCTAATGTACATGAACCAGATAAACAACATGGATGACAATAGGCTCCCCAAAATTGCTTCAAACTCTAGCCAAAACCTCCACGAGCTCAAGCAGGGATGGCATAAAGATTCCAAATCTTGGCTAAATCATTGGGGAATACAAGAAGAAACCATCATGCAAAATATCGACAATATTACAAATATGATAGCTTCTAAATTTAAGGTGAAATTTATGTGGTGTGATAAAGAATTAGTGGATAAAAGGAAATTAAGATACTACAAGGAGGTGGTCAACCCTAATTTAAAAGATCAAAATTATCTCTCCTTTTTTTAGAAGTGCAAAGAAGAAAATCAACATTGCTAAAATAAGAACAAACTCTAACGAGCTCTATAGTGAAACTAGGCGTTGGACAACTAAAAAAAAGAAATTAATAATAAATACGATAAAGATAGATAAAATCATTAATATGGGTAACACTTTTGTGAGAATTGGGTCTCTAAAATTCCTAGCGGCATTTTTTCGGCCGAAAAATTTCGAGGGTGCCATTCAATTCGACGTGCAAATTTTCGGCCGAAAAGTTGCACGTCGAATTGAACAACGCCCTCGAAATTCAAGTACAATATTTTTTGAATGAATTTTTTTCTTGCGGTAAGCATATTTTGGCTGAAATACTTTTCGGTTGAAACATTTATTTTTAATGGATTATGTTAAAAACTAGGTTTTGGTCGAAAGAATATTTCAACCGAAAACCTGAAAATGGGACTGTTTGCAGGAAAATGCAAATTCTCTCTAGCTTACTTGATGACTCCTACAATAAATCATAATTTAGTTTCGGAATTGATACCAACATTTTCAAAATTGAATCTACTTTCATTGGATATAATTTGTTTTCATTTTCATTGTTTTTATCTAATTTTATTTAATTTTATAAAAAAATCATTGCATAATATTTTTAGGTGAGATTATGATCCAGTGAAATGAAAAATCCATATCTCTAAAAATGCACAGTGGAAAATTATGAAAAATTTATATTCATAATCTTTAAATTGTTCTCTTCAAAAGGGTATTTTTAGATTTTACTTTTAAGTAAAAATTAAGATAGATACATGGTGGGGGAAAACATGTGTTTAAAATATGTAACTTTTTTGGTCAACTTAAAAAAATTCTAGAAATTATAATATTCATCCGTTAGATTCAAAACTATAGTCATCACAAAATAGAGTCTCTGTAGATTGTTGTAGTATATTTCATTTGTCAAAAACAAAATTTTAATAATGGATACATTGTTGGGGGAAAAAATAACTCATTGTCTTTCCCTTCATTTTTAAGGAACATACTGTTAAACAATTGCCAAATTGACATATCAAATTTCAATAAAAAGAAAATTGAAAAATAGTGAGTAGAAAGCTAACAAAAGTATTCACAAGTTTTGTTTTCACAGTAAAGTAAAATTCTAAATAAAAAAAATACTTTTGTTTACCGAAAGTTGAAGAACCTGTTAAAATTAAAAAAAAATTCTCATAAAACAAGCAAAAGTGTTACCCATCTTCATGATTTTACCAAAATTGAAATTTGAAGTTAAAAATAAGTTAATAATAAATTTAACTTTTTCCTTATTAGTCCCTATTTAGGCGTAGAGGGACTATAGCGGTCAATAATTTGTTGACTTTATATTAGTTTGTCGTTAGACTACAAATTTTTGCATAATCTCTATTGTTCGAACTAGAGAACTAAAAACATTATTTTTTATATAATAAAAAAACCCTTATATGTCATGCTCTCATTGGATAATAGATTTGAGGTCTTATTGCAAGCTTTGCTATTCCCAATGTTTTATATTTAGGCATATCCAAAGTTTTTATCATCTACGCTCTTTTTGAATTTGTACTATTCATATTGAAGTGTTTAGATATCCAAAGTTTTGAGCATGGATGGTCAGTTTTTTATTAGCTAACTTCATATTACTTTGTCCTCTGAGTAAATTTTGTTTGCATAGTCTCCATTGTTCAAACTATTGTTATTATTATTATTTTTTATTTTTCTTTATTGTTGTGTACTTAGAGAGGCATTTTCATTATTGCGTACGTAAACATGCCTGCCACACTGCATTCTTTCTTAAATGTTTGCACAGCGCGAGGCCCTTCGACGATTCTGACAACCTTAAGTGTTTACCTAACAGGCCTCACAGCCTTAAATGTTTACTCAACAGACATGTTACAATACAATTTCCTCTGATTTTTGGATACAGTCTTGCCTGCAGTGAATTTGGGCAATATTGTTCTTCACCGACATTACTGGTTCACTGGTTGATGCTTGCTCGTTGGTTCGTTTGATGCTGCTTGTTGTTGTTTGATTCAATTTTGAAAAGTTGAGGTCCTGCGGCTGCAATTGGACCTCTTGGTGCTTGTTCACTGGTTTGTTGATTGTTGTTTGCTCTTGTTTGCTTCAACTTTGCAAGGTTGGGGTCCTGCATCCGCAGTTGGACCTGTTGTTGCAGTTTGCGCAGTTTGGAGCTACACTTCTGTCGTTCCTTGTTCACGGGTAAGTTCTGGTGTCATGGTTTTGTTTCTATTCCTTATTTGTTGTTTACTATTTGCAGCTTGCAAGCAAGAATTTTCAATACTAGGAATCCCTGGGTCAAAATCCTCTTGCAGAACACCTTTTTGTGTGACTGCTACGACCAGAGAAACAATCGACTGTTGTCATCTTGACCTTGTTCTTGAACGCCAATTCTCTATACAGAACCCACCTCTGTCGCAACCATAGTGACATATAATAAAAAAATGAATTTTTCTCCTCATTTTTTCTGGTCCTGAAAACCATACGTTTGGTGCATTTTCCCCAGTTTTTTCCCTTGCAAAACGTCTTGTTCCCCTTTGAATGTCGATGCCGGGCACAAAATCCACATCTGTTGCAACCATAGTGAAATATAAAAAAGGAAATCGAATGTTCTCCTCATATTTTATGTTCCTGGAAACCATACGTTTGGTGCATTTTTTTTCAGGTTGTTCCCTTCCAATCACATATGCCAATTTCCACGTCTTGGATATCGTGTGATAGCTATTTCAAAAATAGAAATACAAAGGTGTTTAGAAAATGAATTCAGAGTTGTCATTGCGGAGCAAGCATCTGCCAAGACCTTGTGACAGGGCATGTTTTTATTCTCTGAATCAAAACCCTCGTCCACCTATTGGTTTTATGTTGTCTTGTATGTCTTGTAAAGCATCTTCTACCACTGAAACACTTATAGGATGCACGTGTGGAATAGGTTCAAAAATGATATGCCTTGAATACTTGGTCTTTGTGCTGAGCAAATTTATAGTGTTATTTCATTTGCGTTGTCTCTTCTGTTTGGTTCACTGTTCACTGTGCGTTTGTTTTTTTGTCATATGTTGTAGCGACTAGGTGGATCGAATTTGACAGGAAGAAGATTGAAGGGTACATAGTGGAATTGGTATGCAGTTCCGCACTTATAGTTTTCTTTTCTCTTTTTTTCTATATTTTCATATTATCTGACTATAGCTAAGAAACATCTTGAAAATCACAACTTAAGAGATGAAGCGAGTAATAGATGTTGAGTCCTATGAAATAAATACAGACTCCATTGTACATGGCAGCATTGACCAGGTATTGCATAGCAATGGGATTTTTAGATTGGATGCATTCTCATATATTGTAGGAGATTGCCTCTTCGATGCATTTCAAGTTCTATTGCATTTCTATTATTCCTCGACCGACCTGCACAATGGATTGATAGATTATTTCTTGGGTTGTTTATAAAATGGCGACGTTGAGGCATTGGAGTCATATCAATATGAATTGGCATCTGATTTACTTTTCCAGTTGCATGGAATACATGATGTCACTACGCATTTTTCAAAGATGCGGTTATCTGCATCTGCAATTATGCCTGCACATGAGAGGGGACTTTGGGGAGATACATTTTGTATACGGTGGTTGTCCAAGTGGCTAAATATATCAATTGGAATATGGTCATTGACAAGAAAAAAAAGATATCTACTATTCAACAAAACTACATCTAGCGATCCATATTGCATCTTGTTTCATGATGTCAATCCGGTCAGTGGTCATTATGAACCACTACTCTATAGAAAATTATCCATATGAAATATTGGAGGACCTCATACTTACTTGTCCCTCATTTGCAAAGACCTTGAATCGCATTAGAAACAAATTATGCATCATATACACTCCCATGGCTTGCACATAGCGACAACTATTGCATCTAGTTGTGGAGATAGTTTGTTCAATGTAATGTGTTATTTGGTAGCAACATAGTTCGATGTGCAGTCGCTGCGTCTTTACACTGTACAATCCTTTTGCAATGTAATTGTAGGCGGCAACCAACAGGCTTTTAGTTGCTTGCATCAACACCTTTTACCATATCTCCTATAAATTATGTCGACAATTGGAAGTTGGAAACAATACCTTGTAAACATGGCACTGCCATATGAGAAAGGAAATTTAGAGGGTGACAGATTCTATTTGCAATGGATATCTATCATATTCAGAGTAAATATCCAAGTCTGGTCGGCCCCATCGAATGTTACTTTCCATTCATACTGTATTGATTCAAACTGCGATCGAACAATTGACAACATCTTGTTGAAAACAGATATGCCACATATCCATTATCAACCTTTGATGATAAATACTACTAGTTCAGGGTCCACTGTCCATGCCACCCAAACTGCATCAAATTTGCATAAGTGTCGCATGTCATTTAATGGGAATGAAACTCTCCCCAGTCGTGATGAGGCCATACAAAGATTAAACAAAAAACGTAGACTAACTTATCACAACTTGAAAAAGGTCATACATGAGAGAAAAAAATACATTGGTGGTATAAGAAATACTACTAGTTCAAGATCTAGTGTCCATGCCATCCAAACCACTTTGAATCTGCATAAGCGTCGCATGCTATTTAATCAGAATGAAACTCATCCCAGTTTTCATGAGGTCATCTAGACCTTGAACAAAAAACGTAGACTAACTTATCATAACTTGAAAAAGATCACACATGAGAGAAAAAAATACATTAGTATGCTTCCTTCTAGACAAAAGCTCACATATCACAACCTAAAAAAAATTGTTCGTGCACAACACAATCGCATTTTCGAATTTTCTGTTGAACACAAACATCACATGTCGAATGACAAAGAACATCACATTTTGCATCATCGAGATGGTGAGGATGCAATGCTCATAAGAAATGTCGATTCCACCTCCAACATGGCTTGTCAACAGGTGAAACTAGTTTCCAGTGACAAGCATAAGTTAACCTACTAGATCTTGAAAAAATAGATATGTGAGAGAAACAGGTACGCCCACATATCCCACAATGGTAATGGTACTAACTGAGAGTAAAAAATCACATTTCGTGGGCTAGAGCCAACACCATGCACTGCTAGTAATGAAAACCAACAAACATTTTCTGTGCATACTTGTCTAGGGAAGAAAGATGCAAAACAGATCTATATGAAACAAATTAAAGACACTCCTTCGATTGCATGTGCAACTTGCGATCAACTGAATTTCGCAAAAAAAAATAAGTCTTTCACCCCTGATTTGGAAGCATAATACCTCGGGTTGACACTAAATGATAGAGCATTTTCCAGTGGCAATATTTGTCTTCCATGCAAACGATCACTTGAAAATGGAGAACTACCACACTTTGCAACACCTAACCAAATAAGATGTAATACACACTACTACATATGGGCGGATTACTCCACGAAAATTTTCCACGCTTCCACTAGTTTCATCATTTTTTTAAAGAGGGCGGGATTTTCGTGGATATTGCCATGAAAGTTCATCGCAATATCCACGAAAATCTTAATTTAACCTAGTTGGGATTTTTGTCGCTATAGCGACAAAAATTTTGTCTATCTCATTGGTCGGTGTTAATGACTGGTTGACTATTTTATCTATATATAAGTGACTATAAGAGACTTTGCGACACTGTTCTTGGCTTTTGTTTGAGCTGTTTATTTTTTTCGTCACCCACCGGTTGAACAAATCCAATTCTCGATCTACATACCTTGGATTTTGAACTTGCAAGGTTAGTATGTTATTTTTTATTGATATACTCATTTAACTTGTAATTTTTTTTTCAAATGTCCAATTTGTATTTAGCTTGTTTTTTCCTTGATAATATATTATAATATGTGTAGTACCATATTTCATGTCTTTGGTTTTTGGATCTAGTTAGTATATTGTATGGAAAA
>JASDQU010202850.1:0-11425 GCA_032191745.1 Picea mariana | reverse complement strand
TCTCCTCTAGGAGAAACTTCTTGTTTTAGTCCCAGGTTACCATGAAGGAATGATTAATCACAACACTAGAAGAGTGTTGCTCTCATTATTATTGTACTTCTTACTTTTTACCCTTGTTTCAGGTAGGTCACAAGTGATAGCTCTAAAAGGAGCCACTGTGACGATTGTTTTCGCTATTGTTTTATTATTATAAAGAGTATTATTCTTGTCTGCTGGTTCTCCCTTGTTGTTCTTGTTTCGGGCAGGTCACAGGTGATAACCTCGAGGAAGCCATAGTGACGGTTGCAGGAGGCAACATATTAGATGAAACATGGAGCAGACTATCCAAATTGTATACATGACCGTATAAATCCATGTACCAAAGAAGATGAAGACGAAGCTACTTTTGAGATATAAAGTATCTCATATGGAGATTGATTGTAAGGAGCTGAAGGCTCTAAAGATGACCGAACATTAGAATAGAACTCACAGTAGACTTGGTCAGAGGATAATGAAGCCACCTTGACAGGAAGCAAAATTTGTTTGAAGTCTGACTCAACTTTTCATATTAAGACTTGTTATTCAACACCAAGTATATCCTGCAGAGACTATGAAGTTTTTGAAGACTTAGAAGAAATCAAGACTTAGAGTAACCCTGATCTCAGAAAGGATCAAATGAAGAGACATCTTCCAGGATTGGGAGACATATGCCATGAGTTGGAAAGACTAGATCGTAGCTTTAGAGACTTCTAGGAGATGTGAAATCTCCTGGTAAGATTCCTTTGTTTTGTTTCAGTAAAAGAAAAGGAAGCAAGTCAGAAGGACTGGGATATGGATTTTTCCATAAGACGAGAAAGGAAGCTAGTGGTGACTTCCAAGATTGATCTAACAGATCAAGCATGTTGCAAATAACAATATAAAGATATTCAAAGCTTGATTTATGTCCATAGGATTCTCCCAGAGAGAGGGAGAGGACTATGATGAGACACTTGCTCCTGAAATCGAAGAAATAGTTCCTGTATTCGTAAAGACAACTAGAACAACCATGATTCAGATGCAATATGAGATTCAGGGGGAGCAATCCCTATATTTGAGATTGAGTTATCTCCAGTGCCAGTTGGTGTAGTACATTAGTCAGGCCGTGGAGACATGACTACAATAGCAGATAGAGTAACCTCCATGAAAGAAGAAGAGCTACTTTCAGTATCAGTTATTGAGCCACTCTCAGTTTCAGATGAAGTTGTGGCCGTGAGAGTAGAGGAGTTACTCTCAGATTTCAACAACCACAGTGAGAATGGAGTAGTCATTCTCAGCTTCAGAGCAGCTGCAGGTGTAGAGTCCCAGTCCCAGAGCAACAGTTGCAGAGAGAATAGATGACATACTCTTAGGCATTGAGACAAATAGTGCTTTGCAAAAAGCACATAGAGCTAGCACATGATTGTGCATATTAAGTTGGAGCTGAGCAAGTGTACTGGGTTGGTACAAAGATATGTGAAAATTTGGTTTCGAAGTACAGGACAAGAAAACTCATGTATGGAAGTTGAACCAAGCTCCAAGAGCTTGGTATGGTAGGATTGATAGTTTTCCGATGAGCTTGGGCTTTACCAAGAGTAAAGCTAATCTTGATCTTTACTTCAAGATTGTGAATGATGAGCCAGTTATATTGCTACTGTATATGGATGACTTATTCTTAACAAGAGAAGAAAAGCTCATCACAAATTGCAAGAAGAAGCTCGTTGTAGAGTTTGAGATGAAAGACCTAGGCCCGATGCATTATTTTTGAAGATTTTCTAGGTCCTAACACGCTGCCAACTAGGTCTGTCTTTGACCTCAAGTTGGCTCTAAGTTTCAACTGTGAAACAAGGGTTTGCTGCTGTTCAATAACAACAAACTGTTTATGAACTTCTTTGCTGTTTTGTTACGGTTACATAGGCCATTTAGGTGCTCTAGCATGTAGTTTTTGTGACAAAGATGTTAGCACATGCATACCAAAATATATGTAACACACCTAGAGATCTTTATTGCTGAAAACACTGCTGTTCTAAACACTAGCATACATGAAAATGAACACATGCATTTTTGGTCAACGTGACCCTGGATAAAACCCCTCCGGGGAAAACCAGTTTGGAATATGAGTGCATATATGTGGAGAATAGAAGGTGGAATACAACAAGTACAATATATAGATGAACCTGATACAATAGCAGCTTGAACCAAGCTGAAACGCAAGTCCAAATGAAGAGGGCGCCCTCCTCACAATGTTGCCTAGAGCACTAAAATGAAGCGCTCTGCTGAATGAAAGCTCTGATGGAGAAATCCTCCCACATTACTCTGAATCTATGTTGTAGCTCTCCACTGAAACTGCCCTCACTGCAATTTGGGCTCTGAAAGTCCGCCCTGTTGTCAGTGCGCCCTCCTCCAAGCAAGATCTACTCCAACAAATAAATGAGGGTCTAAGCTATGTGGCTGCCGCCATGGATAGAAGCGCCCAAGCTTTCCTAAACTCTAGCCTCCAACCTCATCCTCATGGTCCCTCTCAAACTCTCCAAGTGAAAAAATGAGTGAATGAGCTCTCCTTTGCCCTTTGTGCCCCTCTTGAACCTCCATAAGGAAACCTAAAATATGGACAGATGAGATAATCCCATCTCATGTCTAATCAAAGGTTGAGATCATCCCATAATAATCTCACTCTCAAACTGACTTTGGGTTAAGTTCCCTAAGTTCACTTATGTCTCCTAATTCACCCACAAAGTGAATTAATAGTCATTTAGGCTAAAATGACCAAATTTCACTTTTGACTGAATCTCCTAAGTCAAAGTGAAATTAGACATAAAGTACAAGGCACAAAGTACATAGTACTTCCCACATGTGTTTAGGAGCTGACAAACACATGGAGAACACTTCCCAAGGTACATAATCTTAACACTCCCTCTTACCGAGGAAAGTGTTTCTCACCAAGCCCATCTTGTCTCTGAAGTATACATGTTTTCCCCTTGGCAGGGCCTTGGTGAGGATGTTTGCAATTTGCTCGTCAATCGATATATACTGTAATTGTACTGCCCCTCTTTGAACCCAATCTCTGATGAAGTGATATCTGATCTCAATGTGCTTCAACCGCTCATGGAAAATTGGATTCTCAGAGAGTTTGACACAAATCTGATTATCACAGTGTATGACGGTCGGTGGCATCTCCTGACCAAATAATTCTACCAACATCTTACGAAGCCAAATGGCCTCGCAACTGGCTTGACTGGATGCCATGTACTCTGCCTCGACGGAACTCAAAGAAATTGACTTGTGCTTCTGGCTGAACCAAGAAACAAGTCCTGACCCCAAACCAAAGCATCACCCTGAGGTGCTTTTCCTGTCAGTAACACATCCTGCCCAGTCTAAGTCGGTGTAGCCAACCAAACTGACCCCATCACCTCTGATATAGTCCAGGCCAAAATCAACTGTCCCAACAATGTACCTCAAAACATGTTTTGCCCCAATCCAGTGAACACTCCTTGGGTCTACCATACGCTGGTTGAGAGTGAATAGATATTTGGTCTAGTGTTGACCAAATACATAAGTGAACCGATCATTTGCCTATAAACTATAGCATCTACCAACTGGGAATATGAAGTACTAAGCTTCTTCCAGTTGGTAACCATGGGTGTCGACATAGGTCTGCAGTCCTCCATCTGAAATCTGCTCAGAATATTTGCAACATACTTCCCTTGCCCAAGAAATATGTGTCCCTCCTCCTGCCATACCTCCATACCAAGAAAATAGTGCATCAACCTAATGTCACTCATCTCAAACTCTGATGCAAGTTCCAACTTGCACTCAACTATGAGATCCTCGGCTCCTGTGATGAACAAGTCATCCACATAGTCCTCACCTCTAATGATGTAATAGAGGTTAGGATCAACATCACTCTTCTCGATGCCCATTTGAAGCAATTATGTGTCAATACGTGAATACAAAGCTCTGGGAGCTTGCTTTAGACCATAAAGTGCCTTTCTTAAAAGGCATACGTGAGTCTCCCTCTCACTCACCTCAAACCCCTGTGGCTGCTCAATGTACACCTCCTCGTCTATAAATCCATTTAGAAATGCGGTCTTCACATGCATCTGATGTATGCTCCAACCCATCTCTGCTGTTATGGAAATAATACTCCTGATCGAGGTGTATCTCACAACTGGTGTGGATGTCTTATCATAATCGATTCCTTCTATCTAAGAGAAGCCTCGCGCCACAAAATGAGCCTGGTGTTTCTCTATGCTGCCATCTGCAACATACTTGGTTTTGTAGAACCACCTGGAAGTCACAACTGACTTCCCCATTGGCCTCGAAACCACCTCCCAAACGTCGTTGTGCACAATGGAGTCATACTCCTCTAGCATGGCCTCTCTCCTGACTTGCTGGTCCATTGCCTGCACAAATGTTTGTGGCTCAGTGTTTGAGATACTCGTCACTAAAGCCGAATATGATCCAAGTCTCACTGGAGGTCTACTCTCTTTGAATTGCCTCTTTGGCTGTCCTACATTCTCGTTGGCCTCCTTCAGGGTCTCCTGAAACCATCTAGGTCTCCTCTTCCTTGAAGTGGTAAATGGGGAAGTAAGATCTCCCTGCCCAAGAGTATCTGCCTCAGGTCTAGTCTAAATGCTTTGAGATCCTGAAGCCTCTGCCCCCTCTTACTGAACACCCTCTGACTATGACCTTGAAGCTACGCATGGTGACCCTGTCACCCCTGATACTGACGTACCAGAAACCTAAGGCTGTGCTCCCTCTGAGACATCAATCGGTGCCTCTGCATCATCCTCCACACTGACTCTCGACTCAAGAGATCTCTGAAAAGCCCTACCCTCCTCAAATATGACATCTTTGCTCACCACCACTCTTCTAAGTGATGGAATGTAGATATGGTAGGCTTTGGACACCTCTGAGTATCCAACTAAAATCCCTTGCTGGGTTGTGGGGTATAGCTTTGTTCTCTTCTCTGAGGGGACATGAGAATAGGTCAAGCACTCAAAGATCCTTATGTGCTCGACATCGGGCCTCCTACCAGTGAAGGCCTCCTCAGGAGTCATCTTCCCCAATATCCTATGGGGACTCATGTTTTGCAGATAAACTGTAGTAGCACTCACCTTTGCCCATAGATAAAGAGGTAAACTTTGATCGTGCAACATGGATCTTGCTGCATCAGTGATAGCCCGACTCTTCCTCTCGGCAACCCCGTTTTACTGGGGGTTGTAGGGTACAGTCATCTGTCTTCTGATCCCATGTTGGGCAGAAAAGTCAATGAACTGAGTGGAGGAATACTCTCCTCCATTATCTGACCGCAAGACCTTGATCTTCTTTCTAGATTGGTTCTCCGCAAGAGCTATGAACTCTTGGAACCTCTTGAAGACCTCAATCTTGGTCTTCAGGAAATAGATCAAGGTCTTCCTTGAGTAGTCATCAATGAATGTGAGATAGTACTCACGACCACTCAAGGACTTCCGAGACATGGGCCCACACACATCTGTGTGTACTAAATCCAGTATCCCAGTTGACCTGGTGTCACTACTGGGGAACGATGCCTTGGTAAACTTACCAAGCGCACACCCTCTGCAAATATCCTGATGCTCTGTATTGATCTGTGGCACTCTGGTCACAACCTCTCTCAGTCCTCCAAGAGCCCCATGATGTAGATGGGCCATCCTCTGATGCCATAACTCACATGTCTGTCTGTTGCTGTCGCTGCTCACTACCAATGCATGAAGAGGCTAAAAAAGCAATTTGAATAGTTTCCCATCCCTCACTCCAATCACCTGTCTTGAGGTAAGTGAGGACCCCTTGGGGTGTATGAAGACCTCGATCCCTCAGAAGGACACCTCAAGACCTCTATCCTAGAGGGTGGAAGTTGAAATCAAATTCTTCTTTAGCCCAGGGACATAGAGAACGTTCCTGAACGATATAGGTGGCATGCCGTCTCTCTGAAAGGTAACAATGCCAACATCAACAACTTTGACCAAGGAGTCATCTCCGAGAGCGATCTCTATCCTGACCTCTATGTCTCTGAGATCATTCAAATGGTCTCTCACTTCAGTGATATGGCTCGAAGCCCCGCTGTCAATCTACCGGATACTAGGTGCCGTCTCAACTGAAGTGAAGCATATGAGGAAAGCACACTCTCTCCCAAACAAAGTCTGAAACTCTCCCTCCTCTGCTATAGCTGCGGTACCACCCCTCTTTTTTTTCCTATTGGGACACTGTCTAGCATAGTGCCCCATCTTCTTACAAACAAAGTACTTCACTTTTCTCATATCTCTCTTTTTCCCACTGCTGCTCTCTCCTCCCTGTGGTGGGGCCCCAAACTTGGGACCTTGCCGACCTCCTCGACCGATCTTATTCTTGCTAGTATTTCACAAGCTGCTAACTGGGTCTGTCTTTGACCTCAAGTTGGCTCTAAGTTTCAACTGTCAAACAAGGGTTTGCTGCTGTTTTATAACAACAAACTGTTCAGGAGCTTCTTTGCTGTTTTGTTACAGTTACATAGGCTATTTAGGTGCTCTAGGATGTAGTTTTTGTCACCAAGATGTTAGCACATGCATACCAAAACATATGTAACACACCTAGATATCTTTACTGTTGAAAATACTGCTGTTCTAAACACTAGCATACATGAAAATGAACACAGGTATTTTTAGTCAACATGACCCTGGATAACCCCCCCCGGGTAAAACTAGTTTGGAATATGAGTGTATATATGTGGAGAATAGAAGGTGAAATACAACAAGTACAATAAACAGATGAACCTGATACAAAACATCTTGAACCGAGTTGAAACACAAGTCCAAATGAAGAAGATGCTCCCTCCTCACAATGTTGCCTAGACCATTGAACTGAAGCGCTCTATTGAATGAAAGGTTTGATGGAGAAACTGAAGATTTTCCAGGTCCTATCAAGCTGCCGACTAGGTCTGTCTTTGACCTTAAGTTGGATCTAAATTTCAATTGTCTAAAAATGGTTTGCTGTTGTTTTAGGACAACAAACTGTTCAGTAACTTCTTCGCTGATTTGTTATGGTTACATAGGCCATTTAGGTGCTCTAGCATGTATTTTTAGTCACCAAAGGTTAGCACATAAATACCAAAATATATGTAAAACACCTAGAGATATTTACTGCTGAAAAATACTGTAGTTCTAAACTCTAACATACATGAAAATGAACACATGTATTTTTGATCAACATGACCCTAGATAAAACCCCCCCGGGGAAAACCAGTTTGGAATATAAGTGTATATATAGGGAGAATGGGAGGTGGAATACAACAAGTACAATATATAGAAGAACTTGATACAATAACAACTTGATCCAAGCTGCAACAGAATCCCAACTGAAGCAAGAGTGCCCTAAGATGGTGCGTCCTCCATAAATGCTGACAAGACTGCTGAACTGGAGCTAACTTCCAATTGGAAGCTCTGTTGAAGAAAACTATTAGAAAAGTGGGTGTGCTTGTTTAACCATAGACAATATAGCAATATTGTCAATCAACCATAGGCACAAATGCCACCCCCGAGCACCTTGACCTTGACAGAGAGAAGAATTCTAGTAGCAAATCAATAGCCAATCAAGGCTAATGCACCAAGCAAAGATAACCAAGACTGATAAAAAATTCCAACCCAGAAAGACCAAAATTACACGTTGCAGTAACTGCAACTGCAACTGCTCTCCAGAATTGCGCACTACTAAATTTCTGCAGTTGCGAGTTATGTGTGCCGAATGAGCTGTGGCGCCCTATATTTATACTGCTCTCTTTAGGTTGTCTGGGCCGACTTCTCTTTCTGGAGGCTAAAAACTCAATATAAAATATTCTCTTTAGTCGACTTCTCTTCTAGGGTTATGTCAAAGTCTTTTAGGATTCTTCTTGCTTCCTGGAATATTCTAATCTCATCAAAGGTCATAAGTGGAGGTTAATACCTCCCGCAGCTACCATAATATCAACACTCCCTCCTAGCTAGGGAGGTATAAAAGGAAATGGTCTTGAGCACAAACAAACCATTCAACTGGTAGCATCATCATAGCGACACACACTATCTCATGATCAAATCACGAGCACTGTCATCATTATCCAACTGGATAATCTCCATGACAATCAGTACAATGTCATCTGATAGAACACAATTATGTCTATCCATAGTAGTACATAACTACTATCCAGTGGTACACAACCATACCAAGTAGCACATGGCTACTAACTAGTGACACATAGTCACAATTAGTGGAACACATCCACCACAATAGTATACAACTACTATCTAGAGACATATAGTCTCTACAACGGTCATATCATCTGATATCAACTTGCATAAACAATATCATGATACAAGTTGAGTCATCCGGGCCATTCTTCCACTCACATCTGTGAGATCTGGAAGAGCATCTGCCCTCATATAGTAAAAACATCAACCATGGGCTATCTGGACTATTCTTCCCAAGCATGGAAGAATAACTGTCCTTGATTTATGAGCCTGGAGCATTCACCTAACTGGGCCATTCCTCCGGCACTAAACATAGTGCAACCTGGATAGAATGAGTCTGCCCTAGGGAATGCCTGTCCCTGATTGCTGAACCTGGACCATTCACCTAACTGGGCCATTCCTTCAGCACTAAACATAGTGCAACCCAGAGAGAATGAGTCTTCCCTAGGGAATGACTATCCGGACCATTTCCTAAGGAAATGACTGTCCTGAACCAACCTCCAAAACAGAGCATTCTTCGAAACTGCTCACAACTATGAACTTCAAAAGAATGACTGACCGATGAGGCAAACCATTCTACTTGACCACTACTGAGAGTGACTGTCCTAGATCATTCCCCGACACTGGCCACAAGGGGAATCATTGTCTATGGTACATCAACAATCTATTGGACCATTTTCATTATGAAAGTGACTATCCGATCTAGACCATTTCTGAACTGGAAAATGCTTGTCCGTCAGAGAATCTCAAACCACTTTCCGAACTAGAAAGGAACTGCCCATCCTAGACCATTTTCCAAACTGGAAAAATCACTGTCCATAAATCAATGATATATATATCAGTGCTCCCTCCCAACCTGTGGAGCCATCTCCTCCCTTTCGGCTAAGGGAGTTATCTCCACGAGCCCCAATTTGTCTCGTAAGTATGCAGAGTTTATCCTCGACAAAGGCTTTGTCAAAATATTTGCTATCTCCTCATCTGTGGAGATATACTGGAGTTTCACTTCTCCTTCCTGAACTTTTTCATGAATAAAGTAGTATTTGATCTCAATGTGTTTCGACCGATCATGAAACACTGGGTGTTCGGATAGCCTTATATAACTCTGATTGTCACAATATATTATGGTTGAATCTGGTACCTGATCAAATAATCCACAAATCAACTTCCTCAACCATACTGCTTCTGTACATGCCTCACATGCTGCGATATATTCTTCTTCTGCCGTGCTGAGTGTGACAAACTTCTGTTTCCTACTGCCCCAAGATATCATAGCAGAGGCCACGCTGAAACACATCCTTGAAGTACTCCTTCTATCTCCTGCACTCCTTACCCAATTTGAATTGTGAATCCATGAAGCTGTATATCACTGAATGAGGTATATCTTAAACCATAGTTTAGCGTCCCACAAATATATCTTAAAACAAACTTTGCAACTATCCAATGCTCATGTTTGGGTTCCACCTGGAACTGGCTTAGGGTGTTTACAACAAAGCAAATATCTGGTCGAGTATTCACTAAAGACATTAATGACCCAATCAATTGCCGATATAGGGATGGGTCTAATGGATCAGAGTCCGAGTCTCTTACTTTTCTTATATCTGTGGTCATAGGAGTGTCCATGGATTTTCAATCCATCATTCCAAACTTTTGAAGAATATTCAATGCATACTTTCCTTGTCCAAGGAATACTTCACCACGCTTCTTCTACTCCCAAGTAATAATGCATGAGACCGAGGTCTTTCATATCGAACTCAAAAGCTAGTTCCTTCTTACACTGGGTGATGAGAGACTCTTTACCTGTCAAGAATAAATCGTCGACATATAGTAGAAGAATCACAGGTGCATTCTTCATGACTTTGTAGTATAGATTTGGATTTGCATGACTCTTGGAGAAACCAAGTCTTATTAAGTAGTTGTCTATTCTAGCATACCAAGCTCTTGGAGCTTGCTTGAGTCCATACATGGATTTTTTTAATCTGCAAATATGAGTGTCTCTGGAATGTACTTCAAATCCTTGAGGTTGTTCAATGTATACTTCTTCTTTGATTGCTCCATTGAGAAAAGTTGTCTTTACATCCATCTGATATAAAATCCATCCCATGGAAGCAACAAGAGACATAATGGCTCTAATAGAAGTATATCTAGCAACAGGAGCAAAAGTCTCATCATAATCTTCTCCCTCCTTCTGGGAGAACCCTCTAGCTACAAACTTTGCTTTGTATTTGTCCACGCTTCCTGTTAATTTTAATGACAAAAATCAACAAGTTAATATTCTGTCAAACACTTAGCAACCTAGAGGTAACTGTCTTTCATGAACTTTCGAAATGTTTCAAAGCCACATTCAGAAATATCCATAAGCAAAAATACACATTTCTAAAAAAATATGCAGTAGAAATAAACACAATGGACAACATTCAATAACCCATGAAAAACTCAGAAATTTAGGAAAATGCCAGGGAAAACCCCAATGTGGGGAAACCCAACGAGAGAGAGAGATCTTATTTATTGCTTCAGGAAAGTACATTATAGTAGCACACTCACAATTTCCAGCCAAGAAAAAATACCCCACAGTAGAAAATCTGTCCCACAAAATTTCTTCCTTGAAAAATGTGCCCAAATCCATACAGTTGTACGACATTCTCAATTTCTGTCCGTAGAAATCCATGCCTAACATAGTGTTGTACGACCTGCATAGTATGGCCCAACAACAAAAAGAAAACTCCTAAAATCTGCCTCGTTATCCATGCCAAAGGACAACCTCGAAAATCTTGCCCTCTTCTTGTTGTACAGAGTGTACGGATCCGTATAGTACGAGCCAACAACAAAAAATAAGAACAACACTCACAAAAAAAAATTGCCTTGAGATTTGTGTCCACTCTATCTTGAGAAATGTGCCCACCAAGCTACTCACTTTCCTCTCTCAAGCCTTTTTTGAAAATCTTCCTCAATTTCCTTCACTCGTTGTGTCTTGCACACTACCCAATGCATTCTTATATAAATTTAAAAATGACATTTTCCCTCCAAAGTGTCTTTTCACCATCCCCAACCCTAAATCCACAGGCCAAGATCTAATCTTGCCTTTTTCAAGATCAAGGGTCATGATCCATTCCCTCCAAAATGAATCACTTAAAATATTAAAGTAATTTCACTTTATTACATAAGTGCACTTTATGAAATAAAGTCACTTTAAAATTAGAAGGTACACTTTATTAAAA
>JASDQU010202848.1:0-18792 GCA_032191745.1 Picea mariana | reverse complement strand
GAGATTTCTTTCCTGTGATCTAATTCAGAACTTCAGTTCACTTCAGCAATTATAGATAGAATGATTTCTTTACTACAACACTAAATGCTTTTGGAATTGAGCATATACAGTGCGTGGCTATCTTTGAAACAAAAGACTTCCCTGGGTTGATAATTTATGTTTCACTTAGTTGTTTGAAATTAATTAAGCAATTATAGTGACCAACACAGTCCTAGACAACGTCACTAACTGGAGAGTGTTCGATGATGATCAATAGATCATCAATTTTTTTCACATGGAGGACACTTTCTGAGGTGCGGTTATCGATGAGGGAACCCATCATGAAGATATTCATAATTTTTCGATAATATCGGTCCCAAGGTCTCTCGAATCAACATTAGATCTGGTAAATTCTATCCCTAAATCCATGGTAATATTAGAAATTTTTTATGATTTGCATGACAAATTCAGGAAATCGGTAAATTGTAAAACAAATAGTTCTTCCTTGACCCATGAAAAAGTAAATCTAGGGACTAAAGATAATCCACAATGTATCAATCTAGGAACAAGATGTTTCTAGCAAGAGAAGTTAGCCTTTATAAAACTATTTAAAGAATTCAAGGACGTCTTTGCTTGGACATACGATGACTTAAAAATTTTTGACCCTAACATTATACAACACATCATCCCCATGAAACCTCAGACTTAACCTTTTGAGCAGAAGCTGAGAAAGATGCACCCTAAACGTGAACCGACGGTCAAGAAAGAACTAAACAAACTATTGAATGCAAAGATAATCTTCCCAGTAAGGCACACACAATGGGTATCTAATCTTGTCCCTGTAAGGAAGAAAAGTGGAAAAATTTGACTCTGTGTCGATTTCAAAACTTAAACCGAGCATTTGACAATGACAATTATCTTGTTCCTATGATGGAACAAATTCTCCAGCAAGTATCTGATTCTGAAATATTGTCACTACTAGACAGTTTTTCAGGGTACAACCAGGTCCTCATGTCTCCCTTAGACCAGTTGAAAACCACTTTCTGTACCCCATGGGGTACCTACACCTATAGAAAGATGCCTTTGGGCTTATAAATATCAGGGCCACTTTCCAGAGAGTGATGGATATTTCTTTTCACAGTATCATCAATCAATCCGTAGTGGTATATCTCAATGACGTCACTGCTTTCTCCAAAAATAAGGGAGATCACTTATCCCATCTGAGATCTATTCTACAACGATGCCGCAAGTACGACATCTCTCTAAATCCTAAGAAATTTGTATTTGTCGTGGAACAAGGAAATCTACTCAGGTTCATAGTATCCAATGAAGGGATGATCATTGATCCAAAAAGAACTCAAGTCATTTCCAAGCTTCCTCCGCTCTCCTCCAGAAAATCTATGCAATCTTTTCTAGGTCAAATAAATTTTGTCAGAAGGTTTCTCCCGAGTTTCTCGGAAATGGTGAGGCCATTGCAATACTTAATAAAAAAGGATGTTCAATATCATTGTGGACCACAGTCAAAGTGAAGATTTGACTCCATCAAAAAATCCATAGTGGAGGTTCCCTCCCTAATGAGCCCTAATTTTTCACAAGATTTCACTCTTTATATGTTCACCTTTGATCAATCTTATGCCATTGTGTTGACCCAAAAGAATGTTGAAAACAACAAAATTCCCATTGCCTTTATGATCTCAGCCTTCAAGGGAGTAGATATTCATTACCCAACTGTAGATCAACAGGATTACGTTGTTTTTAAAGCAGTAAAACATTTTTTATCATATCTACTGAAATCCAGAACTAAAGTCATTGTGCCTTACCCTGTTGTCAGAAACTTGCTAGTACAAAAATAACTGGGTGTAAGATGGGAAAACTAGATGACATCATTACAATAGTATGATCTCGATATTACCCTTGTGTAAATTGTTAGAGGCCAAGGTTTATGTAAATTGGTGGTTGATTTAGTTGAAGAGTAGCAGGGCCAAATTAATGTTTTAACTAAAAATCAGCATAGTCAAAGTCAAATCTATTGTGCACAAGATGTTGCTAATTCTTGGTTTGATGACATTAAGTTTTATAAAACACATGGTTATGCTCCTCGTCATATTGATCCAAAAAAAGAGAAGAGCATTAAGACTAAAATATGCACCTTTTCATCTAGTAAATGGCGTATTATTCCACAAAAAATTTGATGAAGTCCTTATGCGTTGTCTGGAAAGAAATGAAGTAGATAAAGTGTTATCTGAATTGCATGCATGAGAAGTTGGTGAGCACTTTAGTGGAGACACTACTGCTCATAAAGTATTAAGATCTAGGTACTATTGACCCACACTATTCAAAGATGCCCATACATTATGTCGCAAATGCATAATCTGCCAAAAGGCTTCTGGATGAGTGCAGAAGGCAACATTCCCACTGAAACCTATTTCGGTAGATTTCCCTTTTCAGCAATGGGGTCTTGACATCATTGGCTCTATCAACCCCACTTCCTCAAAACTACATAAATAAATCATTACAACGAGGGACTATTTTACCAGATGGTCCAAGGCTGCACCATTAAAAGTGGTAAACATCAGTCATGTAATTCTTTCCTTAATTCAAAAATAATTACTCAATTTAGTATTCCTGAATGTTTGGTCTTCGATAATGATTCCTATTTTTCATCCCTCGATATGAGTGCCTTTGCTTTATAAAAAGGGATAAAACTGAAATATTCTTCCATCTATTACCCCCAAGGAAATGGTTTAGCAGAATTGACAAACAAAAACTTGATCAAAATCATCAAGAGGACAGTTTTCGAAAACCACAAAAATTGGCACAACGCACTTTTTAATGAAATATGGGATGATAGGGTGACTCCAAAAACCGTTGTTGGTAATTCCCCCTTCTTTCTAGTTTACATAAGGAAAGCAATTATCCCTCCTCAATTTTTGCTTCCCTCTCTGCAATTATCGCAAAACGTTTAGGAAGAGGATTGTCCTCCTCTGGAAAGTGGGATTAATTATTTGCTAAAGTTAGAAGAGGTAAGATTCCAAGCGAAAGAAAGACTGGATCAACATCAACATATTGTTAAGAGTTGGTTTGATTCAAAGTATTCTTCAAAAAGAAATTTTGAGATAGGAGATTTGGTCCTCAAGTGCGATAAACCTCATGAGGGGAAGGGGGAACATACCAAGTTCCAGAATTTGTGGTTGGGACCCTTCTTAATCGTTGAAAAACTAGGTCCTAGTTCTTTCCATCTACAAAATTTAGAGGGACAACTAGACACCTTCCCAATGAATGGCCAATATCTCAAAAGGTATTTTGCCTGGCAAGTCCCAGATACACCTTTTGTACATATTTTTTTGTTTTGAATTGTTTGGGTTTTTGCTTTCTATTTCATTTTCATTTTCATTTTATTGGTTTTCATTTTCCTTCCGGTTAAAACATGTCTGTACCATGGTCTGGTTCAAAGAAGGAAAACATAATGCTCCATATTAAAACAATTGTTAAGGACTATCAGAGCATCAACTGCTATAATTTCCTGAAACACAGACTAGTTAAAGGGGTTTCTCTGTTCAGAATTGATTTCATGGTTTCACTTTGCAATTATGAGCAGACACGACTATCATTAAAATTCTTTACATTGTCCCTACTTTTAAGAAAGAAACTCAAGGATGCCTTCCTTTCCTCAAAAAATTAGTTTCATCAGTAAACTATTTTTAGATCATAATGAAGGTTATCAAGCAAAAAATTAAAAGCCTGGAAAATAACAAGTGTTGTAAAAACCAGGATTTTTCAACGTCACCCTGTCTCCTGAATGTCTTTAAATTTATATTAGATTGTGAATAAATTCTCAAGAGTTGTGGGAAGTGTTTGTAAACCCGTCGGGATACTAAACATGTTTGCTGGCAGTGGGTAAATTCATGCATGATGCCAAAACAACTTCACTGGGGTATTGAACAGGCACACTGGCCACAAATCAAGGTTAGGTTCAAGAAAGAATTTCAGGTATAAATTTTGATATTGGTCATAAGCATATGGCATTTTGAATTGAAATTTCTTGGATAGGATAGAGGCATCAGAGTGGGTTAATTGAAATCCCTACCGAGGCTATGGATGTCTGTTGGAAGCATTGACCCTATCAGCAGTATCAGAGCCATTGACTTGAACATCGTTGCTCTCATTTTTAAAAAAATTGTCGCTAGGTTTCATTCTAACAGAAAGATGTCTGAAGTCGGGCCGTGTAATTATTGTCGAGATGCTTGATGTCCTTCAAATGTTCTTTGATTTTCAATATTTCTAACAATCCTAACACGAGCTCATCGGTGATAAAGAGATAACTGCTTCTCCCAGCAAGTGGCCATTATTGGAAGGTCTATAATATTTTCACTTCTCAAAGCAACAAATAATAAATTTTGTCGCTGCCTCCACTTAATCACATGAACATTGCTACTTGAAAGATGATTTTTGGGCTATAAAAAGATTTTATTTTTCCTGGTTCTCGTTTTCATGCTTCGTTCATGACTGAAAGCATGAATGAAGTATTGAAGCTTTTGAATTTATTGCATTTGAATTTAAGGATTATTTCCATAGGAGAATAAATGATCATACAAACCTTTTTAAGAATGATATTTTTCTTTAAGGCCTATCTCATGTCAATAAATTAGTTGTTTTAAAATTGCTTATTTTTATGAGGTTTACTTTAGACCTTTAAATAATACACCAAGAATCGATTGATGTTAGTCTATGAGTTTGTTTCATGTATGATTATTGGTAAATCCTCTCCATGGTTGCTATGCTTTGATTTTTCAAGCACCTTATAATGAACAACTCCATCCTTTTCACAATGATGATACTTAAACGCATTTGGTCGTATTATGTACTCTACTGATAGTGGATTTTTGAAAACGACATGTCCATCATTTCAAGTTAAGTCTTGGGCTTTGTTTTGTAACCTTAGAGATTCATTACATAAAATGATCAATTCTCTTATGAAACCCCTTATTCCTCCATTTAATTCGCGTAAGGGTTTTATTTCCTTGGTTTTAGCCCTGGTTCTTCCTATTATGTGAAACCCTTCTTGGTTGCAGTGGCTTCTGTTTCCTCTGTGACTGCTTGTATGAATCCACATGGCCCCTATTATCCATATCGAACCAAATGTCTTGCAAATACTTCTCATGTATGACGATGCAAAGGAAGACCTTAAGGGTCAAGGCTGGCTTGAATTACTTGAGATATTTCAAGGTTTCAACTTGCAAACAGCCCAGGAGTTTTCCCTCTCTTTTGATGGCTGCCAATCCAAAGTAAGAGATGTTCAAATTGAAGTCATCAAGGAGTTTTTAAGCCAGGCAACAAGTCTTCCACTTAGCGGGAAAAAATGGTTTAAGAATACCAAATTGGAGGAGGTTCCATGGAGTTTGTTCTTTACCTCTCAAAATATCCAGTGTTGTGATAAAGGTATGCCTATATCTCTGTTAAAAACCAGGTGGCACAGTTTATTGGCAATCTTGTGACATTTCGTTACATGCAAGGGTTTCTTTGGCATCATTTTTGTGTATCACATAATACTGTTAATGAACTTCATTGATTTCTAGTTGAACATGCCTTTCTATTTATTGAGAAGTTTATATAATATGGCGAAGAGGTGTAAGAGACGGTGTTTAAATTCCAGTTTATTTCATCATGGGTTGATAAGGATTCTATTAGTCCATCATTTAAAATTGCAGGGTGACGACTGGGACACTTTCTTATCTCAAAATTGATTTGATACATCCATCCTCATAGAGGTTGATAAGCCCATGTTATAAGAAACCCCAATCCCTTCCATTGACAGAACAATCTCCTCATCTAAAGAACCCTGTGATCGGGCCATGCTCGATGAGCCTATGTCCAAGAAAAAATATGTTGACCCAAGAGCCTCTAAATTTCATGCCCATGAGAAATACACTTGCCCTAACACCTTTGCAAAAACTGCAAACAGGCCCTCGTGCAAACTGTCTAAAAATGACTTGGATATAGGGTTTAAAAACAAAAGGGCAAGGAGATTAATTTCTAGGAGGCTACGAAATAAATCAAAGTCTCATATGAGCTCGATCAAATCGATCGAGGTCCATGAGAGCTTTGATTCTGATATCAAGAAGTTCTTGGCAAAAGAAGACCTAAGTTACCTCAAACCAAATATCAGCTAGACCTATGATTTTGTAGACAATCTGCCACCATGCCTGAAGCATAGAGAAGGTTTTCCATTGATCAAACTTGGTAAAGAACCCACAGACAACATTGGTAGCATTCTGACAGACAAACATGGATATCCTCAAACAACTGTTTCAGATCCACAGTGTGAGGTTTGTTTGTTTTGGATCGACAAATATTACACAAATATACCTTCCCTTCAATTGCATATCAAAACCCTCACCACTCAGATCAACTCATTAATTAATAAAAATCACAGACTAAAGTCCAATGCTCAAAGGCAAGGGAAGAACTTGAAAAGAACAGGAAACGTAATAATAAAGAATGTTGAGTGTGTTACAACAGTAGCTAACTCTGAGGTCTTATGAGTCAAATTTAGTATGTAGTTAAGAGGTAAAGATTTGTTTGTTTATCTTAGTTGTGTTTTTATTTAGTTTTTCTATTAATATAGATTTAATTAGATTTATGTTGTTTAAAATAAAACTAGCTACAGAATCAGCTGATTCTGTAGCCAGTCTATTCTCATTCGAATTTTTGGAAATTATTAGTTAGAATAATATCTAAACTCCTTTATTTTCATTTTTCCTTTCAGGATATCGTGTAGCTGGTGGTGATTTGATGATATGGACCATTTCTGATCTTATTAGCCATTTCTTTGGCTCATATTTTGTAGACAAAAACAATCTTTTTATAGTTTTGAGAGATACAATGTTATATGGAGTGGTTCTATTACCCTCTATTTTGTAATTACTAAATCATTTTAAGATTTAATCTTATCCCACAAAATAAGATGTTTAGCTTGACTGAACTTTTTAAATACTAGAGATTTTTGTAATGAAGGCATCCTTGCCTGGGGCAGAACATGGACATTTGATTTACAGACTTTAATGGAACAACAATGCACATTTCGCCTTTAGCTTCTTGGGGATGGTGTCTTCATTTAAGTTTTGTTTATCCTGATATGATAATAGGTTTTGATAGCTTTAGTCTTCATGATTTATTGTGTTATTGGGATAATTCCTTTATAAATGTTGTCCATAAATAATGCTTCAGATATTAATCGTGTGATCATCTATTGAGCTTCAATTACAGGATTTCTCCTTTAATTTTTGTTGAAAGATTAAATGCAAGGATGTTTGCTAACAGATTTTTCTTAATGTAATTACTTGCAATCATGAGATCATAGTAACTATTGGTATTATTATTTTTGTTATTAAAATTTAACTACCAACATAATTGTTCTGCATTTATTCGGAACAAAGTTAAGGTTCATTGCAGGTTTCTCTCCTGGACGAGTTGGTTAAATGTTTTTTGATCACACAGATGTCTGGATGCATATAATTAGCTCGCTAGCATGTTAGCTCAATTTCATTTTTCTGCTATTTGTTTATCACTGAAATTCGAATGTAAAGTTTGGCTTTTGACTATCCATATGTTTTCGTTTCATAACATTTTATTCCATTTTTTTAAGACTTATGAAAGAAAAATCAAATTTTTTTTTTATGTTCTTTCTTTATCTGCTTGTTCAAAGTAGTCATTTTCACATTGAGTTTAGTAAGTTTAGATTAAAACTTGTAGCTTATAGATAATGTATATAAATGAGATTTATCTATCTTTTTCTTAAATACCCCTATTACAGTCACATTAGAGCATATGTACATATATATATAGTATTTAGTAATTAGTTATTTATTTCTTTTATTCTATTTTGTTTCTTTTAGGATTCTTAGATTGGCCAACGGAGCCATTAAACCTATCAAAACGAGTTATACCAAATCGGTTGGGTTACTTAGACAACCCCAGACCGGACTCGTTCTTCCAATTGACGGATGGTCATTTTCGCCCGTCAACAAAACTCCAAATAGTGGGGAAACCCTAGTATAAGAATCTCTCCCTTCTATCTTGATTCCTGAAAAGGAGTCATTCTTTCATATGATTCAGGATCTCGAGACACATTATATGGGAAATGTTTATGATGAGAATCTACCAACAATAGTGGATTAAAACGAATCAATGTTGACATCAAATCTTTTCACGTTAGATGATGTTCTTCATCCATGGTCGGTTTATGACTCAGGAAATCCCTACTACTTGAATTCTCAACGACTCTGTCAGTTTTTAAGAATTCAACGAGTTGAATCACCTAAAAACAAAAATACAATGGAAGGAGTAAAACACGATGGATGTTTTACACATATTTTAAAGGATCCATTTGCAATCCTATTAGAAGAAATAAACAATCCAAATGTTTTTGATTTTTTGAGAATTATGGATGAAGTTTTGAATGAATTATCAGTCAGCAAGATTTGGAGCAAGCTTGTGCAAGGAAAAAATATGGTGGATTAAATTCTCACATGGTTGCATTGGAATTTAGATTTCACTTGATTGATAGTTCATTCCAGTAGTTAGAGTAGATAGGAGTGTGAAAATAAGCCTGTTGGATAGGCATTTTTCAGTTTATATTTCCACTATTGTATACAGTCAGTTTCAATAGTCTATTCAATATCCAGTTGAGAGCAGTGTGTGGATTTTAGAGTTCAGCAAATGCTAGTGATATGGTAGGAGAAGGGTACACAGACATTTTTTGGAATCAGCCCAATGGATCAGGCACTAGGTCTACAAGTTCTTTGCTACCACACAGGGAGGATAACATCCCCAGGTGGAGCCTATGTTTTTACCATAACAATTTTCAGACAAGATCCAAGTCTCAGGAATTTAGAAAAGCAACACCATCACGGAAAAGCTTGATAGTTTGGATAATTGATAATTTAGAGGACCAATATATGTCTAATGACATATGGACAAATGTAGCGGAGGCACGAAAAGTATAACTTGACAGGCCGTCAATTACAAAACGACCCAGATCAAGGGCTGGAGCTCATATCGGGCGGTAAACATGCATGAGACTTAACCATATAGAGGTGGATTAGGGAAACCATTGTGGTTTTTAATATGGATGGGTGTCACCTCCATAGATACGTCGGGGTGAAAGGCGGGTTGCCTGAAACCGCTTTCGCCAAAGCACCGATGTCACATGTTTCTATGAGTCACATTAAACACTCGTGGGGTACCAGTGGTGGTTGATTGAAATCACCCCATCTCACTCGTTCGATACTTCACAACTGTATAATGTCAGGTGAATGCCACCATATAACGAACTTGAAATCTAATCATTTGAAATGGATTGGCAAAGAGTGGTAAATCTACGTACCTGTCAGTGAGTCTGTCAATGATTCATGATTGGAACTCTATAATTACTCAATTATGAAGGCATCATTTTATCCATAAGTGAAGTAATATCCAATTCTCTCAACCCTTTGATTTCTATAAGAACGTTTCGGTGTCTACAAAATTGGGATACATGGAACAAGCTATACCTGGTGAAACGAGTTATTCAGGTAACGTGGAAGGTTTACCAATGAGTAGTAAAGAAAGGGAAATTGCACGTATACTGGAAACTAAACTCCACACAGAACCTACTACAGACTCGGGATTGGAAGCCAATATAAATCCCATAATGAAGGATCTAATTATCAACAGATGAGTTGTAAACAAGAAACAGACCAAGCGACAAAAGAAAGAGATCATAGCGGAAACCACTGAAAGTGTTGGAGACAATCAACCAGTCTGGTTGGATACTCTAAAGGAGGAAATCGATAAGCTAAAATGAAATCTCAAATGGATATATGTATCTCCCACAATTTTTAGACAGTTGGCACCTAGTTATGATGAACTTGCTCCTAACAGTTCCTCTAAAATAGGGTAACAGTTATTATAAATCATTTCTTGTTTGTAATTGATCTCTAATCCTAGAACAATGAGAAGTTTGAACGTTTTGCATTCCACAAAGAAACATTCTCTATATATATATTACCTAGGGGATATAGAATGCATGTAGAAGTGAGGAGCATACCCTCTGTGCAGGAAGACCTTTGTAAATTTTGGAGCCAAAATGAATATATAAATGCAAAGGTGGATTTTGGACTATTATGAAAAGATTCTAACTGGTGTTGTTATGAGTCTTGTTTCCCTTCATAGTATGTGATTCTTGTTATCCTATATTTCATTTTCCAATTTCGTCTATTTAGATTGGAGAACTAGAGGCCCAAAATTCATCATTTGATTCTATCGGCTTAGCAATTTTGACTATGTTTATCTCTTCTTAACTGATTCTGAATTTATTATGATAATTCTCTAATATAGTTATATGTTTCTTTTTCTTCTGATGACATTCTAATTTTTAAATATAACCTCAGACTCACTTCCTCATTTAGCCTGTTCATATGAATAGTTTTCATGTTCCAACAGTGCATCGTTCATTTCGGACTCCATGGCCCAAACGTCATTTTCATTTATCCAGTTATTTTATTCAAAACCCCCCAAAAGAAAACCAAATCTAGCCACCAATTCCCATTGATATACCTAGTGACATGAGAGATCCCTCTTTGATTTTATCAGGCTAGTGCCTCAACTCTAAAGCTGTTTGAAACAATTACCCATGTTTTATCTATTCAGCCAGACAAAATTTATAGGGTGCTAACACCACCATTTCTGAATATCATATCTATAGATCCGTAGAAGCATTCTCCTCACATGTTCCCTTTTAAAACATAGGTCCCAACAATGAAACCATTTTGTTGGTGAAAATGTCATCAGAGTAGGGTCCTTCTTAAGTTACCAAAAAATGTCAAAAGGTACCGAAGTAGTCTAGAGCGCTGGCATTTTCATCTTCCCAAAAGGGAAGAAGTCTCATCGGAAGTGCAATCGAGACAAGAAAGAGAGGGAAGGGTAAGGAGAATACTTTGATAGACCTCTGATTTATCAAGATTCATATTAGTCTTGGGCAAGATAGATTAACCCTGTAACATTTCTCGACATATCCTAACTAAGAATAAAGAGAAAAGCTTTGCACACCATTGATAATGAGCAATTGAAGAATAGAAGACATAAAATATAATATAGAAAAACATTCAATATATTCAAAAGACTAAATACACAAGATATATCAAAAATTTGGGCCTCCAATTGTATTAACATATCAGGTTTTTCATACATCTTGATTCTCATACACAAGTATTCATAGGATACTCATCATTAGATATGAGACAATGTTACAGTCTCTTGCTCCTTTAAATCTAGATTGATACACAATGCTGATACATTGATAGTCTGGTTCTTACCGCGATCTCCAAAGCTTAACTATGCTAACAATATAGACCATTACAATAGTGACTCTTGTTACAACAACTATAACAACAAAAAGAAAAATAATAATCCCATACCAACCCTCCAGCCTAAAAACAACAACAACAATCTTTTACAATCATATCAGTCTCATATATATAATCCTATATTTAGGTTTGCTGGTTCAGAACCGGGGAGTTCTCTCTTCGTCTTGATGCAACTTGTTTCCTCACAACTGATGTTGCATTGTACTTCTAACCTAATTTTGTTTTCTTTCTTTAGTCCAATCCATATCCTCAATAGCTTGTAGAACTTCTATTTACCAAAATGAAGCTGCAATATGATGTGTGCAACTTATATCCATCAAAACGAAGGGACCAACATGTTGTCCATTGACGTAGTAGAATATTATGTTGCAGTAAAAAAGAACTATAGATCACCATGAAGTTGGAAGCATTCCCTATAGGATAAAATGGTGCATGAATGGCTCAAGTTCAGTTGCAATTAACAACATTGATAATTTAGTTACAAGATCTTTCTAAAGGGAAGGAAAAGAAGGAAGAAGCTTGTTGTGTTAAATGCAGAAAAGGAAGGTCATCATAAGAATGAGTGTCCATATTTTAAAGAGTATTTGGGTACAAGAGCTTCGAATCCCTTGGAAACAGGAGGAGGAATATGGTGTGAGATATGAAGAATGATGGGTTATCATCCAACTTCCTGTCCTTTGATGCAAAAGTATCACAACAATGCCATAAAGTTATTTTTTAATTTTTGTAAGTCCATGGGACATGACGAAAATGATTGTTGCACACTCGATATAATGAGAGAATGCACCACAGATTGATACAAAGTTCAAGGGGAAGACAGATCGGAAGGAGGGGTAATGAAATATAATACTATGAGGGGATACAATCAAGGAGGAGGAGGAGGATTTAGAAATCAGGGAAGAGGATTATTTGGTAGTGGAAGAGGATCGATTGTATGTCATAACTGTAAATGGCCTGGGCACTCAGCGCACCATTTTCATAATCCTTGTATGATAAGTATATAGTGTAGACAGCTCGATCATGACACGGAATACTGTCCACAACTGATCACAAAGTTGAAGGAGAAAAGGAACCAGAATGTGAAGATGATAGTAGTGGAAGAGAACGATGATCGACCAAGGGTAGTAGCAGTTACCCATGGAAGAGAAAGAATAGGAGTTGATGCGATAGAAAAAGGAATTTGGACTGACTAGTGGGTCTGAAAAGTAGCAAAACCTTCTCTGATGTTTTTCCCTTGGAAAGGGATAGACACATATAAGTAACAAAGGAAGGATCTACTAGAAACATATTGGGGAACACCAACATTGTATCATGTGTATGACATGCCACCAATATATAACCACTTGAATATAGAAAGGAAAATTGAGAAGGAAATTACTCTGAAAAATGTATTGAAGAGTTGTTTAGAAATAATGAAGGATTAAATTTCATTAAGCATGTCACATGGAATGATCAACCCCTCAACACAAGATAAAGAAGAACCTATTTCACAATGAGCAGTTAACCAGGTACAACGCAAGAAAAGGACGAATAGGGAATTCTGACTTAATGTGCAAATAAGATACTATGATATGGATAATATCATCTTGGATATGAGATCTAATGTGAATTTCCTTTAGAAGTAGACATGGGAGACGATGGGCATGCAAAATTTGGTTTTTTGACCTATTTTGCTAATGCTGGAAAATTAGCTCAAGATTGTTATGATTGGAAGACTGAAATGGGTGAATGTTAATATTGATGGAGTGTGTATCATAATATATTTGGAAGTAATCAAGAAAGTGGATGATAGTAAACCTTATCCATCTTTACTTGGAATCAATTTCTATTTTCAGAAAAAAACCATTATTTATCTGAAAAAGAGACATATTGTCTTTCAAGTGGACACTTGAGAGTTACTACACCATTGGATCCCATGGAAGGAATACGATATGTGGAACCAACAAGGGGAAAAGAACTCTATAACCTCTACACTATGACTATGCAAATGTATGACTATGTTAATCCTACTGTTGATGGTGTACTCAGTTGGCAAGGTATGAGCTCTTGCATATCAAATTTGGAAGAAGCCCTGGAACATTGACAACATAGTTTACATGAAGCATCCACAAGGATATTTTCTTAGATTACAATAACATTGGGACATATTGGAGCTAAGGTACGTGATTTCACAAAGTATGATGGACTAACAAATATATAGATTCTTTTGTAAAAGAATCTGAATTGCAGATACTAGATCAACATAGATTGCTAGCTTTAGATGTTGCATTGAAAGAGACTCCTTCAAGGTGGTGAGGTGCACACAGGGAGAGAATAGATAGTTGGAATCAATGAAAAAGTATATTACAATTTAGATTCGTAACAAAAAATTAATATACTATGGAGAAGTATATTGGGTTTAGTTGTCCTTCAGATCATATTACACAGTGCACTATGACATGGATTTAAATATTTAAGCATGAATGGATGCACTTGTTTGTACACACTATGGATACAATCCTAAAGAACTAGTATTTATAAATGGAAGTATGCAAATGAACAACAAAATGAGAAGATTTGACTCACAACTTCAAGTTAAATTTCAGTTTTGAAGATGATACCGCTTCGGTAGAAAGATGTTTGAAAATTATCAAGAACAATATATTTACATGAGAGAACTTGACAAGACCAATACTCTTATGTAGTGCGCCTAGATCTTCTGCTACAGTTCAAGAGTTTTTTGAATGCTACAACGTTGCTAGGGAAGATGAGAAGGATGAAGACCTGATAAGTTTGCAAGTACCAAAAACCGAAGGAGAGAGGGTAGTAGAGGGTATTGACCTTGAATCTATTGTGTATGAAAACTCATTGAAGACGTAGTGTTATAGAAATATTTTCATCACCCTATGAAATACTCCATAGGGGGCCTTTTTCCATTTCCCTATCCAGACTTTTAATCCCTTTTTGCAAATCCCAGAGCTAAAAAATAAACTTTTTCCACATATACGCACCTTTCCTACTATAAAGCATGCGTACATGTAGGCTTCACCACCACAACATGCATATAGACAGGATGCACCACTACAGCTCACATACATCGGGATTTGTGCCCAAAAATGAAACATGTTTTCGGGTTTCCATGTCATGACAGGAGATCTATGATCCTTGGCCTTCCATATACTAGAAACATTCAAACTTTTCCCTAAAGTTCCATTTGAAGGCTATAAACGATCCAATTCAGAGCTATGAAAAAGAGGAGAAAGAATTCAACTTTGAGAGAAAAGTTACTCTGGAGAAATTATTTACTTCATATTGAGTCTACATCTCTTTGTCCTTTCAGTCTAAACATAGTGTTCATCCCCCAATCTCTTCCCTTATTAATTGAAAACTTCATTGTCTCTCTTTTATGAGCTTGCCTTTGGTGGAGGATTGAAGTGGTGGAGGCCCAGCTAGAAGGAACTTATTTTCTCGGTTCTGAACAATGCTGACATAGAAGTCTATACCTTTTTCACTTTTGTTGATCATATATTAATAGAAACACTCTTTTCCTGTCCAATTGATATCTTGCAAATATTTGAATTATCATTCCATGGGTGTATTTCTTATGTATATTAATGTATTATGATATTAAATGTGCTAACATCATATATTATCACCATATCCTTGCTTTGCTTGGTTGTTGAGGACTAGTTGTCGGTATATTTCTTTGGGTTAAGTTCTCAACGGTGGACTTCATCGAATGTCTGGACGAGGTAGGCCTTTTATCTTGTCTTGCTAGCATATTTGTTTATATAGAATACTTGAGAATAGAGTTGATTTCTGCAGTCATTTCCATCTGTTGTGGTTTACCCCTAGCCATAGAGAGATTTTCCTCATAATAGAATTGGCGACCATACTCGGGATTCGATATTATTTCTTGGGGTTTGGAGTATTTTTATCCACATATTTATATCGTTCCTATTGTGTTTCTTGTCATATCATTCCTTGACAACCTCTGTTCACTCTAGGTATAAGTATTTCAGCATTTTCCTTTGCCTAACTGTGTTTTTTGAAACATATGCGTAGGTTTTTCAATGACAGTCGTGTATATACGCATGTTGTTCTTTTGCAGGTTGCATACATACGTGTTGTTTCCTTGAATAGTTGCATGCATCAACCTTGTTTGATTTTTTGTTGGGTTTGGTGGTTTTTGGGTAGGTTTTAATGATTGTTGAGTCTTCTTGGCTCTCTGTAGTGACTGTTAAGTGTCTGTGGGATGACAAGAAACCTTTCTTTGGTTGATTTTCTGGCCAAAGTATTTCTCATCACCTTTTCATTATGATTGTCCTTGTACATTGGGCTATGTGTCTTGCTTCTTGGTATACTACTTAAGTTGTTTCTTTTTATACAGAGTAGATTTTTTATATATCAAGTTGTTGTTTAGTCCATGCATTTTCATTTTTCTTATATTGAAGATACAAAAATATTAGGCATTTTGCATTGTTTGGCATTTTTATATTTTGAGTCTTTGTCATTATCTTAGTGCATGTAAATAAGGATTGCATTTTTTACTTCAGAACTCCAGAGGTGAAATTGAAAATTGCATTGTTTTAAGAAGCATATCATTCATTGAAAATTGAAGTTAGGACTTTGCATTCTATTCATATTTACTTTACTTGTTGAGTCATAACATCATGAGTTTCACTAACATACCTTTTTGAGTAAGCATGACCATTAAAATTAATGTTGTAATTTAAAATTGATTAGTCACGATTTTATTTTCTAGGGTGCACAAACTAGTTTAGGATTTAGTGCTTTGGAATAGGATTTTGTGAGTAAACTTCTCCAAGGCTAATAAATCAACATATGTGTCTTACAAAGGGAGTGGACAAACACATTGCATAATTGGTAATATCAGGAGGCTCTGATTACACCGGATTTAATCACGAGGTCACACGAGGTTGGTTGAAGGGATATCCCCTCGATACCTTCTTAGTGTCAGAGATATTTTTAGGGATCTATTCATATATGGGGATCTTTCCAGTGCCCTTATGTCCGTGAGAGGTGATTCTTTCAAGGTTTTTGGATTTGCTACCCTACCCATATGGTGGACCTGACTTACAACTTCTTTCTTATGCATCAGTTATACATTGGTTTCTTAGTTTCTTGACTTAGGTTCCACATAGGTTACTTGTAGGGGTTATTCTGCAGGTACCTTGGGTCAGATAAGGGTCAGACATCACATATCCTTTATGGAGGATTACCTCTTCAGGGGGATGAGACCAACTGGTTGTTAATCCCACGAGGGCCCTTATAACTGATTATGTTACCTCTAATCATTAGCTAGGAGTCTCAAGCTCCTCTTGGGCGAGCCATACCTTCTTTAGGGAGGGAGGCCCCTTTCAACCACTTTACCTCGTTTGTGTGCATATTGGCTGTTTGATTTTTGGTGTAATCTTTGATTATTTGTAGGCCTTAGTGACTTTATATCATGCTTTGAGTTTTCATTATCATGGATATTGGATTTCCTTTGTCTCCTTCATTTATTGCCACCCCCCCCCATTATTTTCACTCATTTCATGGGGATGAATCCATCCTCTTTTCATAATGGTATGAAGAATTATGATACTCAGTCCATGCCTTGGGTCTCTAATCATTTTCCTATTGATATGATTAATGTTCCTTCACCCTTTCCATCCTCTCCCTGGCCCACTTATATGAATCCTAGCATTGGATCTGGGGGAAGCATGGCCCCACTACCTACATCTTCATTTGATAAGAGTCATGTACCTCAACCAACTCTCACAATGAGAGGTTGGAACCTCCCCTCTTACGGATCCATTCCTAGCCATGCTCTTTGAGCATCCATTACTCAAATGGGTGCTTATTCTACATATTACACCCCATCCATGTATCCTTCATCTATCGTTATAGTTCCTTCGAACAATTTCCCCATGGCGGGTACACATATATCCTCGGGTCTTTCATATGGGGAGAATGAGTTTTACGATTCTTTCTACCCTCTTCACAACATCCCTTAACATGGGGGCAACATATATTCTCACTTGAATAATCCTTATTATATCTTTGTCTCTTCGCATAATTCGGTGATGATGCTCGTACAAACCTCTTTGGATCAATTAGGCAGAGGATACTACCTTTCCAGAAAATGATAGGGGTAAACTAGGAGCCTTCCTGGCATGCAATGCTTCAAATCCAATATTGCCCTGGACCTTGGTATCAAATGCCACAATACACCGCTAGTCCAATCATTTCCAGTCATACTGGAGCTCCATCTCCAATATTTTCCAGTCATGTTGGAGATGGGTTTACGAACTCTTCAAGTCATGTTGATGACCCACGCCTAACCATTGCTAGTCATGTTGGGGTCATCACTCTAGTCACCACGAGTCATACCAATGTCACATGTCCAAACTCTCTACATCATGTAGGAGACGATTCTCTCACCTCTTCCAGTCACATTGAGAGCATGTCACCATTCGTTGTGAATGATGCTAGGGGCATCGAGAAGCTGAGATGTCTCAGACGTAAGCCTAAATTCTTTTGTAGGACTTGTGAAGGAGATCACCTTACTTGTTTATTTCCAGCTATTGTTGGGAAACCATAAGCATGGTTCTCACTTGAGGGCCCTTTGGGTTCTGAAGTGTTTATGGTTTCCCCACACCTTGTTTCTCCTTTGATTCACATGAAAATAATGCTTTGGTGATCCTCTCGTGACCATACCCCTGTTGTTGAGGGTGATGTTGTTGAACACACCGTGCTATTGAGAGGGGGGGGTTGAATCAGTAGCATAGACAATTAATCCTTTTTAACTTTATCAACCTTATATCACCAATATGCAGATATCCATTCATTGACAATCATGTACTCTATATTCAGTTAGATTCAGATATTAAGATATACTGATAGAGAAGTTATGTGGATTAAAGGATGTTGATTATGATCTTTAAGTATTTCTCCTCTTTTAACTTTTCTTGTTAATTACTGAAGGGTACTCAACATGTTGCAGATAAAGTAACCATAGATATTCAACATCAAGCATGCACATAATAAACATAGGGACACATATTTCACGAGGAAACCCATAAAGGGAAAAAACCTCTTCTTCTTAGGATGTCAAGTAAGCTCCAACTACTTTACATCTCATCATATTTAAGAACCAAATCAAAGGAGGATACAACCTCTGAATACAAGCACCAACTTGTTGAGAGCACCAACTCTCACAGAATCCCAAGACCCACTGGGTGCAAGCACCAACTTCCAATCTGTCTCAGCACCAACTGAGTGAAGGCACCAACCTTCAAATTCTGCAAGCACCCTCTTGCTGAGAGCAACAACTCTCATAGAATCCCAACACCCACTGGGTGGAAGCACCAGCTTCCAATCTGTCTCAGCACCAACTGAGTGAAGGCACCAACCTTCAAATTAT
>JASDQU010202847.1:3188-18878 GCA_032191745.1 Picea mariana | reverse complement strand
AACGCTCATTACCTTCTACTTCCATGAGGTTGTGTAATCAGTAGGAAATTATATGTTTGCAAACATTGTAATCAAAGTCACTGGTTTCAAGAAACGCTGGAGTGGCTAACTGTGGAAATAATAACTTTTGGATTTGTTCCCATCTTTACAATAATAAGCAGAGAAAGGAGCTCGCATTCTCCAAATCATAATCATCATCATTTTTTACGCATGATAATTATTATCATTTCTTTACAGTAATAATTAACTTGGATCTCTTTCTTCTTTTGTTGAGTGATGGACGTAGCTACAACTCTAGGTCCAACGATGTCATTATTTTTCGTTTGGGATTGCAAATTCTATACAACGTTAGGTCTAACGATGTCATTATTTTTCGTTTGGGATTGCAAGTTTTATATTTTTTGTATGTCACATTTCTTCTTATGTGATATTGTATTGGTCAAGGTCAAGGTCAAGCGAGACATCAAATTGGTGTATAAGAATTTTTTCGTTCAATCATTTGACTGTTAGTATATGAGAACTTCTTCGCTCAGCCATTTAACTGGTAAAATCTGCAAAAGATATTAAAAACAATGAAGAATGTTACCTTATACCACAACATATTAGGTTGGAATGGGATGGAAATTGCCTCAGTCAAATAATGCAAAGTGGCTTAAAAAATTATTGGAAATGAGATGTTGTTGTTGAAGTGCTTATCCTTGAGAGATAAGAAAGTCGTCTGGATTTTACTTTGAATCATTTCTTAATGTCCAGGTAACGCAGAGAAATTATTGTTTTTTTTCATTATTGAAATTTGTGTACACGTATTTTGTCAAGACAAATCGAGAGCGAAAGCCACACATTTCAACTCATGAGCCCGGATTCCTTTGACAACATCTCAGATCAGACTGATTAAAATATCATGTTTTTCGTAACATAAAGTTCAGGGTTGGTACGATTTGACATTAAATGCTAACGTAATAGTCTGGAAATCGGAAGTATGAGATGAATAATAATATCATAACCATTTTGATGGGATATATTTTGATTTTTTCCTTTTCAGTCTTATGGACCATGGCATTTTTTAGGTTTGACAATATTTTTTTCTTATAAATATTAAGAGTTCTGGTGAATTATGTAAGTTTTTCATTCGTCAAATATTAAATTTCGTATGATTGCTTAACGCTTTATATGAATATCCTTCCTCTCTGATTTGTATGATGCTCTTTTACAGTGAAGAAATTAGACTTCTACATCTTGTCAAAAATATTAAATTAAAATATTTATAATTATTTTATAAAAAGTAAATAAGTTTCACCATCACAAAGCATATCAAGTAGATAAGCTTTATTATTATACAGCATATCAAGTTTTCAGTGTAGACTGCTCTTTTTACTTTGACACAGAGTTAAGTGGATTCTACTATATTTTTCATTTTTCTTGTCATCTCATTGTTGGGATATTTTCACATCTGCAACTTTAGGGTGGAGAGGTGATGGGTAAGTAAGAGTTCAGTGGATTCTACTACATTTTTTATTTTTCATTTTTCTTGTCATCTCATCTTTGGAATATTTTCACATCTGCAACTTTAGGGTGGGGAGGTGATGGGTAGGTAAGAGTTCAGTGGATTCTACTACATTTTTCATTTTTCTTGTCATCTCATCGTTGGAATATTTTCACATCTGCAACTCTAAGGTGGAGAGGTGATGGGTAAGTAAGCCTCTTCATTAAGTTTTATTCAATATGATGGGGTCATTAAGTTCCATTCAATATGATGGAAAGATGTTAAGACTTAAAGTGTTGAGTGTTAGGCTATAATTATAATTATAATAATAAAATATGGTCAATTAATAATCATAATCATAATAATATTTATGAAAACAAATTTTGTTTAATAAATAAAAACAATTATTACATATATTTAACCTTTCTATAAGTTTTGGGCTAAAAAAAATATACACTTACATTCTTATTTAATTCGTAATTAAAATGAATCTATATTGATTTAGAGAAAGATGTGTTATATGAATGTAAAAATAATTAACCACTAAAAATTACTTAATAAAATATTTAAAATTTTATTTTATATTTTATATGTTTATATATAATTAAAATTTATATTTTTTTAATTAACATAAATTTATAATCTATCATTACATAAAAACATACTCAATTATAATTATAAAAAACTTATGAAAATTAAAATTATTTAATATAATATTTACAAATTTAATTTTTATATTAATTTATTATATATAAATTAAATATACAGCACATCAATGACAACACATATGTGGTAATTCATCATTAAAAACAGATCATCACATCGACTATTGACATCAATGACAATCTGTCCAACATAGAAAATCTATATCCACGTCCCTATAAAATGTCTCCCCTGCGTTAATCAGCCTGAAGGGCATGTGTTTATAAGAAAAGGTTCCCCACTTGGTTTGGAAGGTAGATTTTAATCGATCATCTTTTGAAACTAGGACCTAGTTATATCTCGAGAAAATGTCTAGGAGAGAAAACAATTCAGAATTGGATACTGTCTGTAAGAGATGTTCCATGGGTAGGACATGGTAGTTATATTTTTTTGATGCTCTGTTAAGGTTTCTTAAATCCACACACAAATGGATCTCCCTAGAATTCTTTATGACAGGAACCAAATTGGCCACCCATGCAGAGTGTCTTACTTGAAAGATAATCTTGGGATCTAAAAATTTCTTCAGCTCTTGATACATTAGAGGTTCCAGAGATGGGTGGTACTTCCCAAGATTCTGTTGGAAGGGTTTTATTCCATGTTTCAATGGGATTATGTGTTGGATAATGCAGGTATCATATGTTTTCAATTCTCAGTATGACCACGCAAAGAAATCTTGATATTCTTTAAATAGTTTAAGATAAGCTTTAGTGTCTTCTTTGGACATTGTCTTGCCTAAGTTAACATTCTTAGGATTATCAAGGGTGCCTAGGTTTATAGTTTCGTATATAAGGCATGAGATCCCTATTTTTTCATTCCTTGGACCTCTAAATCTTTCCCTTGGGTCAAAAAGGTTCTCCCGATTGGCCACTCCTTTAGGTATCATGTGAAACTTGGGTTTGTCATCAAAATGGTATGTTCCCTTCTTATGTTTGTGGAGATTTGATTATGTGAGTAGTTCTTGGAATATTTCATCATTAATGACCAAATCCTAAAAATTATCCTAATTAGTGAGGAAATATACAATTTCTTCATCCCCTTCAAATACTTTCAATTTATAAATGTTGTTAGTTACCAACGGTTTGTAGAGAAGTTATACTGCAAACCTTGAGGCTTCATAGTCTTATAAAGGATATAATATTGAGGCCATGGTGGCTAGAGAATCAACAAAGGTATTTTGCATCCTCGGAACAATGGTAATGTTGAAGGCCTCAAAATTGTCTATTATTCTTTGAACTTCTTCCTGGTAATTTCTTAAGTGAGGTGAATTTCAATGGATAGTATTCTTCACTTGCCTAATGATAATTTCAGAGTCTCCAAAAACTTTCAACTCGTTGATGTTTAAGTCGATGGATTTCTTTAGTTCCTGGACTAGAGCTTCATATTCAGCGGTTTTATTAGTGCATTCAAATTCTAATCTACAGGATAAGAAGTTTTGTTTCCCCTTTGGGTCAATGAGGATACATCCTACTCCCGAACCCTCTTGCGATTTAGAACCATCAAAGTACAATGTCCAAATTTGTGGAGGGGAATTTCTGACCTCTTTATGTCTAACTATTTTTTCAATTGCAACCTCCTTATCTGCTACTTCTGTCAGAGCATATTAATAGAGGATACTCTCTTCTAAAGCCACTAGTAAGTCTATTTGAAAAATCATTTAGGATTTTTGTGCGGAAGGTATGTCAGATATGTTGGGGGGGGGGATTACCGAAATCAGAATCACATGAGTAGTTTCATAACACAATGAACTCTATTGACGAGGGTTCATTTGGGGTCTCTAAATCAATGACGGTATTTTTGGGGTATCTTTTTCTATCGATCCTGATCATGTTTGGATGTCCTTTTAATGGAAACCAGAGGTGAGCCCAGTCAGTACTAAAGTATCCATTTAATTTCTCAAACCAGTCTCAACTAAGTAGCATTCCATAAGCCTCTGGGATGTCTACCACAACTATAACAATTAATTGGACAAATTTTGGGTGCATAGCAATTCTGATCATGACATATTTCAGTTCCCCAATGACCTTTACCTGATTCCTATCTAGTTTTATAACATGTTTATCACTTTTGAGTGGGTTTGTGTTCAATTTCTTGCAAATTGACAATGGCATGACATTTGAATATGCCCCTTAATCAACTAGGCAATTATGAATATTTCTATTGAAAACTTCAAACGTCAAAAGGAAAGGAGGAACAAAAGGCCTTCCCTTTTTTTCAAAAGAGAAAGCATTCACAGTTGTCTTATTTTTTAAATCTGTGGGATATGGGAATTCGCTTTGATGAGTGCTTGTCATGGGGGTATCTATTGATTTTAAGGCCTATAACAAAAAATCCTTTTTTTGAGGGATCCTACACATGTCCATGACAGACACATTAGCCTTCATCTTTTTTAAGTCTTCTACCACATTGTAGTCTATTTTAGGAGCTTCCCGTGTGTGTATGTTTGTGGGGTTTCTTTGGGAAGAAAATAGTGCCTTGGGGTGATCATTCGTTGGTTTCCCTATGCATAACTGAATAGTGGTGGGATTACTTTGGACAAGTTGATTTCTATCTCGCGTCTGTACAGCTAGAAATTCAGCGGGAGGTCTCTGGACTTCAGCGGCGTCGCAAAAAGGCATCAGGTGGTTGGAATCCCATAACATCATGGATGTCTCCTCTAGTGGCTCTTGACTTTCTTGATCAATGGCATTTATTGTCGAGCTAATAGACTTTTTGGTTAGAGAGAATTCATCTAGGAATCGATTTTCCATTAGATGCATAGCATGCAACCGTTGAGGGCAATCCCTTTCTGAATGGTTCTCTTAGTGATATGTGCAGAAAGAGTCAGATGTTAAGTTCCCTAAGTTGATATTTAGGTTAGCTAGGGGAGTTTCTATAGCTTTGAAGGGTCGATTTATTTAAAAAAAGGGTTTATACAGTCTTTTATTTTGGTTTCCTTCCTCATCACTCCTTTTCATGTCTATGATCTCGTTGGATAGTTTTTTTATCATCCACTACAGATTTTCCAAGTCCCCTCCCTCCTTTTGAGGGCCTTGTTCTGTTTGTTTTCCTGGGGGTCTTGTTAACAAAATTCCTCTCTTAGGTATAAGCTGGGATTCATTTTTAATTAGTGAGATATGACCTTGTTTGCATCCTTTCATTTGGAAATCAATTGTTTTATCTTCTTCAAAATTTTTGGCTAGGGTACATTTGGCAGCCCTTTTTACGAACATGGAAATAGAAGCTAGGAGAGCATTAGCATATACTTCAATCTACAACTCCTGAGTAGGTTTAGCCTCGGGTTCTAATTTGTTCAAAATGGTGGTAAACCTTTGGTTGAAATATTTAACCTTCTCTTTTGGACTCATAGTGGCGGCGAAGATTTTATCCATTAAAGCTCCTATGGTGGTTTCTTCAGCAAATTTGTCCAAGAAATCCTTTTGAAACTTTGTCTAGTTAGTTATAGAACCAGTTGGAAGGTTAAAATACCAAGTCAAGGCTGAATTTTTAAAGGTGTAAGGAAAAAGTATACACACTACATCTTTGCGTTGCACATTCATCAACCTTATGGATAATAAGAACTTCTTAATATGGTCCTCAGGCAATCTGTATGTTTTGGGGTCAAATTTAGGAAGTAATCTTTTTGGATGTCTAGGTAGGTTATGCATCCATCCTGGAATTTCCAGAGAATCTCTTACAAACCATGGTTGATTGCATTGAGGTTGATTCCCCATTTCTCCATTGTTATTGTTATTATCTTACGTGTCTTCTGATTCAAAACCTAAGTGATCTGTGTTAGACCTTTCCTCTTCAAATTCAAAATCGTCAGGTTATGAGTAATTACCAGCTGGTGTTTCGCGTATTAGATTAAGGGTTTGTTCGATATCCATGAGAGAAAAATATATCAAATATTCTACCATGTGAACGAATACCTAGTCAAGGGTGTCAACAACTGGTCTGCTTATTTGTTTTCTTCGAGGAATTAAAGGAGATAAAGGTAATGCTTTGATATGTCGGGCATAAGCTCTAGTGATTCTTCTGAACTTATTCAACTCTTTGTGGGGAAGAGCATAAGGTATTTCAGGGTATAGTTGTTCTTCCTCTTCATGTTGAGGTGAGTTACTCATACTGGGAGTACTCTTTGTAAGTGGTCTGTCTTGAGAGTGACTAGCCATGCATGTGGGATTTTTTGAATCTAAAGGCTATGTTGAATATATAATCAAAAATATTATTATCCATTCATTCGTTCATCCCTCCTTCTAGCGGAAATTCTGTTGAGGGGTACAAGATCCTTTTAACTCAACAGCAGGAACCAAACCCTCTTGAGAGACCCAATTAGACTCACAAGCATTTACAGAGTCGTAAGGTTCTCTAGATTTGTGACCTAGATGGGATCATCGATGGACTTTAATCGTGATTGAAAGATATGTATTTTATGTTCAACCTTTCCTCAGGCTATGTGGTTCTCTTTTTGGTTCTTTTCTAACATTTATAACAAAAAGAAAGATAAATCTGTAAAATGGATGACAAAGCATAGCTAACTATGTGTTCAGGGATAGATGGGTTGTAGGATAACCTTTATACCTTAGCATGCAAAAAAAGAAGATCTAAACTACTTCAAATTACCATTAGTACCATTTTGATTAGTATATATTCAACATTGTCTGATATAACAATTACAAAAAGAAAAAACATATATGTGACAAGAAGTTAGCGCAAGAAAAGTAATTTTCAATGCTCTATTATCAATCACAGGTTAACACAATCGATTTCTATTCATCAACTAGAAGAAAAAGAATTGTTGCAACATTATAAGATAACTTTAAATAACAAATACAATAACTCTTACTCAATACAACATCAAATACTAAATCTGAAGACAGAGATAAYCYCCCTCGATMTAATCACATTCACACCTTAGATGATAGAAGTGTCTTTGGTTCTAAACAAAATTTCTTAATTAAAATAACTTGCACATAAAAAGTTCTCTTACAAAATTTCAGAAAAAGTCTTTCTCTCCAAAACCATCAACCTTGGGTCCAAGGTTGATGTCATTATTTATAAAAATAACTAAACTAAAAATATATACTACAGTTATGTTCTAAGTTAAAAAGATGCCATGTGGCAGATTCTATCTATCTGTTCTCCTTTGATCATCTAGTGGTTTTACTGAAGTGGATTGCTCTTCTCGTACTCTGACCTCTTGATGAAGAGATCTTCCCATGTATTTTAATATGGGAACCTGGGCTGATCCATCGGAGTGGAGATGACCTCCTTTATCTCTATTTCATGTTCCTTATACTTGGTTATCTTAACACTTTTAAGCGTTGTATGACTGCAAGAGATTTAATTGGGGGTTCCATGAACTTATTCACTTGACCCAGGATCATGCTTGAAATCTGTGAAACCTCTGCTTCCCATGCAAGGTCTTTCTCTTCATGTCGTTTAACTATGTCATGCAAATCAGAGAAATCCTCTGGTGGACCAAACTCTGGTAGGTCAATGTTCCTCATTTCCCGACTGATTTTCTCCCAACATTTCTCATACTCTCCCCATCTTTCCTACATTTTCCAATGAGGTTCCTTGACCATGCTTACCCAATGTTCAACTTCCTTTATTATTTGGGCAATGTTGTTATCCATCAGCAATCAAATGCCATGCTCTTTTGTATCTTGGCCTTTCTGCACTTCACTGATGTAGTCTATTCGTTCTAAGGCTTGATGTCCCTTTTCATACCATCGTTTCATGTCTTTACAGGTTTCCAGCCCCATGAGGGTATCTTCTTGGAAATCGGCTATGTGAGTGGTGAAGATATCTCTATCTCTAGTGAATTGTGCATACATTTCTCAGAAATCACTCTCCAAGAGTACCATTGCCTATGTCAAATTCTGGTTGTATTTCGCTTGATGTTGCAGATGGTCCAGTTCTTTCTTCATGGTAGCTACCTCTCTTTCATCCCTTCTTGCACTGTCCAAAGTAGCATCGATTATAGCTATACCTACTCCGATTATCTCAGTCATCTTATAATTTTCTGTGTCAAACAATGTTTCCTCTGTGGTTATGAGAAGTGTGCTATTGAGTGTGAGCCTCCTTTTCTTGGAGTAGATGTTTCCCCTGGTTCTTCCTCTTTTTTGATTGGTACTAGGGTTATGCGTGAAACCTATGAACTTTCCTCATCGTCATATATGGTAATTAAGTCTATGAGGACAGTAGTCACACCCATCCCACTTGATTCTCTTGCTATCCTTCGTTGAGTTGTAGTAGTCACTGACGATCCTACCTGTGGTGACATGGGGTTGGGGTTTTGTTGGTCAACGGTCTCCTCTAAAGGAATTGTCTGTGATCCATTTAGATCTTCCTCAGGGTGGCTTGTATCGGTCGGGGTAATCCTCAAGGGTTCTATCAAAGGGTTGAGTGGGGGGTCTTCTCCAAATATTTGTATAGTTCTTTTGGCTTCTTCTAGTAACAAAACTCGCCTCCTCCGTGCCTCTGCTGCTTATACTGCTCTGTTTTCTTCTCTTACCCTGAAGGATTCTTAAGCTATATGTTCTATCGTTTCAACCTGCTCATCCATAGTCATCACTTTGAATATGGTCATACTGAAGTTATCTTTTCTATGGATCACCTCCTCCCAGTCCTAGGCGCCCTCTATAAACATTTCATATTCAAAACTATAATGAGCATATGACCAATAGGAGGATACTTGCGATGTGTGTTCTGAAACTAAACCCTTCGGATAATGCTTGCGAAATAAGCCTGTGGGGAATCGATACTCAAGTTGATTTAACCCTTGTTGTTTCACTTGCAGAGTGTCTTTGACCATATAAAATCCTATATGAAATCCATAGGGAATGAAAGTTGTCTTCTTATCCTTAACCAGGGAAGAATTATAACCTTGCAAAATAGTCTGGTAAAAAATATCTCACAATATGAGATGATCCGGGACATGAACGGGGAGTAGGTGGGGTGCACCAGTAGCTCCAAACACCCTGATATAGGTGCTTGTCTCTTCGAAGTACCAATGGCCAACTTTAGCCAACATCTTCTTTGCTGCTGCCAAAAGCCTAAGGAATGCCTTTCGAAAGATAATGAAGTATACCCTGGCTATGAACCCATCACAGATCATGGCATATGATCTTTTGTACCTATTCTCCCATAAGATATTGAAATACACATGTACATGCAATTCGACAATATGTCAGCTTAAATTCATACCTGCGAAAGCATTTCTTACGCAGATTACGTCCAATAGGTAGGACACCATGTAAAATATTGGAACTTTTCCTTCTTTTGGTGTTTGGGCCTATAGGAGATTGATACTTAGCTGCTTGTAGATAATGGCTCCCCAATTCAAGCTACTCCCAACAATTGCCATGGTATACGCCAAGGGCATCCAAGCCTATGAAAATTTTGAGCAATCCTTTTGTCCATATAGATGGAAAATCAAAGGCATTAAATACATGTAGGGCCCTCTGAGATTTACTGTGTTATACCAACTAATGTTTCTATTTGTGAATTTTTTGTCTTCTCTCCACCATGAGGCTAGTAGCATGTTGGTTTCATGATGCTCATAAAATTGTACCACAAAGTTTGTGTTTAACCTCTCCTCTGGATCCATCAGTTTATAATACTTTTGTACCTCCAGTGGAAGGAAAACACCAACACATTCTCCATCCGCATTGTTGACCGCACATTTCACTGTATCTGCATGGTAAATTATCCATCCTAGGACCTCGAAGCAGGGCAGAAACGGGGTACGACAAGCCACCTTGTGTAGATATGATTTCCTAATGTTCAAGAACACTTGATCATCCAATATTCTAATGTTTGGGTTGTTGTGGGGTGTGAAGTCTAGGTAGTCCTCTTGGTTGATTTTTCTATACAGGTCTCCCCAATGCGGGGGCACCATTTTAGATCCAATTCTTTCTTATGTGTTGTCAAACACCGGAGGTTGGGTAAAATCCTTTTTGGTGGATGTACGGATAATTGATTCTATATTTGAGAAAAAATCAAGATCTCTGGTAGCGCTCGATGTAGACCCTTCTTTGACCTATGCTTCCTTCTTTTTGGGCTTTCTAGGCAACAACCTGATCATTGGCTTTCTTGGAGGCATTTTCTTGTAGAAAATCAAAGAATGTTATAGTGAGCAACCAACCAAGCTCAAGAAGAGTCAATGACCCAATCAGAAGTGCAAAAATTATAAAGACAATTCTTACCTCTTATTTGCAAGAAATTAACTTAGTCTTACTAGTAATGAAAGTCAGAGAGCAGGCTGTAACCTCCTCGATGCTTTCTCTTGCTCCTTTGTCTGCTTCAAGGACTAAGCGATTTGCGAATGAAATAACATGTTTGGGTATGACCTTGTAAATTTAAACAGAATGTATAATTACCTTGTCACATCAAATCTTAAATCCGGGAGTGTCAATGCGATCTACACAATCTATTACAAAATCTGCACCATGCTTAGGATTAAATGCGACACATGTTGTTAGCGCAGGAGCGGGTTTTCATAGTTCATCGACGAATTCAAATTCCAACAGTTTCCCAGCACGTGGGATTGTGGTGTGGGTTGCGTGAAAAAATGATTTTTCTACCAAGACATAGAAATATGTCTTCCCTCAGCTAGGGTGTCCCATCAAATCACCTAGCCTTTTCGTGTTCACAAGAAAGTAGTATGATCGGCTTCAGGAAAACATAAAACAGGTTCTTTTGAATGGAACAAAAAGAAAGATCAGACAGGATTGTCGGTGTAGAATGACAAAGGTTTGATGAAAAACCTAGGCGTTTGTTGACCTACCATTCTGTCAATAGTTAATGATTGAATCAACGTCAACAGTTTTCCTTAGACATTGTTTTGTTGATACCTTTAGGAAATTTTTTTGATGCCGATTAAAACTGTCGTACAACGCTGACTTGGAAATGCTAATATTGAAGTATAGATATGACACAGAGAACCTCAAAAGACAATGTGGGTGAAGAGACTGAGTCATACAGATTATTTACACAACAAAGACATGTGGCTATTAATTTTGACCTCTATGTGAGAAACATTTTTTCGGCATCGGTGACTTTCATTAGACATATATCCCTAGCTACAACGTCATTCCTGCCGAGGCCAATGATGTATCGGTGATCGACGATCGACTATTTATGATAATCAATGTTTCGTGATTTCGACCCTCGGAGTTAGACGACGTTGACGATGTATGAGTGATCGGTGATCGACGATTTGTTATGGTTGTTCGCATTTTCGATTTGTATCTTGGATTTCATCGATGTCGAAAACGTGTCAACGATGTTAAAGAACTGTCTTATAGACCAGAATTTTTCGATCAACAATCATTGAAAAAGTTTCAACCCGTGCACATCTTAGGCCTTTCATGCCATGTTATTAAAAAAAATCAATCCGTTAATAACTTCAAACCCAAAAAATAATAACCGATAACAAGACTCAATAACACCATATAAATTCATCCATCCCACAATACTGACCCTAATTCAAAAAATGATAAGCTGTACCCAAAAAGAAAGAAATTTCACAAAATATTTTAGGGTGTGTTGAGTTCTCAACACGTTGTTTTTTCATAAACCTATCAAATTTCAAATACCACTTCCTTGGAGCTTACTTTAGGCCATACAAGCTCTTCTTCAACCTACATACCAAATTATCCTTCCCTTTGACCTCATACTCCTGTGACTGCTGCATATAAATCTCTTCCTCCAAATCCCCATGGAGAAAAGTTGTTTTTACATCTAATTGTTCAAGATGCAATTCTTCTACTGCCACAAGACTTAAAATAGTCTGAATTGAAGTCATTTTAACAACAAGAGAAAATATTTCATCGAAATCTATACCTTTSTTTTGTGCAAACCCCTTTACAACAAGTATAACCTTATACCTTTTTTTGCCTCCATATTCTTCCTTCAACTTGTAAACTCATTTATTCTGCAATGCTCTTTTTCYTGCAGGAAACTRAACCAAATCCCARGTYTSRTTATTTACCACKAAATCYRTTTCCTCTTTCATGCCTTTCTCCCACTTCTTTTTAGTGTCTACCTGCATTGCCTCTTCATAACATTCTAGTTCACCAGAATCAGTCAACAATAAATAATACAATGAAGGAGAGTATCGTTCATGGGGTCTAATTAACCTGGTAGATCTTCTAACAACACTTGTGGGAGTTTGAGGTACATGTTGTTCCTATTGTTGTACATTCTGATTTTATGGTAACTTTGGAATTTCCTTTTCAGTGATCTCATCAAGCAATGTGTATTTTGGTTTTCCTTTTTCCCGTTTCTTTCCCTACAATTGATCTTTGTACATGAACTTCTCATTGAATATGACATCTCTACTCCTAATTATTTTGTGATTTTCATAATCCCATAAGCGATAACCAAAATCATTAACACCGTATCCAATAAAGGTACACTTCCTGTATTTTGCCTCAAGCTCTGTTCTATTTTCTTTATCAATATGGACAAATGATTCACAACCGAAAGTCTTCAAAAAAAATAGTTTACCTTTTTACCTGTCCATGCCTCCTTTGGAATTCCACCATCCAAAGAGTTTGAAGGTCCTATGTTTATTAAGTAGAGAACATTTTCTACAACATTTGCCCAGAATCGTAAGGGAAAACCAACATGCAATCTCATACTCCTTGCACGCTCCATGATTGTCTTGTTCATCCTTTATGACACACGATTTTCTTGTGGTGTTCCTGGAACTGTCTTCTCTCTACGAATCTCATGGTATGAAAAATAATCATTAAACCCCTTGATACAATATTCACCTCCATTGTCTAATCTGAGACACTTCAACCCTTTTCCAGTCTCATTCTCAACCAAAGCTTTCCATTTCTTGAAAGTATCAAAAACATCACATTTTTGTCGAATGCAATAAACCCAAGTTTTTCTAGTTGCATCATCAATAAAAGTAACATAATAACGAGACCCACCAAGAGATGATACCTGAAATGGTCCCCATACATCTGTATGCACAATCTCTAACCTTTCATTCTTATTTTCTTTTCCGAGTCTAAGAAATCTAACTCTCTTCTGTTTTCCATAAACACAATGCTTACAGAAATCCAAATCAATTTGTTTAAGATTTGGCAGCAAATTTCTTTTGTGAAGTATTTGCATCCTCTTCTCACTCATGTTTCCAAGACTATGATGCCACAATGTTGTATCCACTCCTGTAGAATCTAAAGAGATAGAATAATCAATATTACCAGTGCATAAATACAATGTACCTACCTTCTCTCCTTTTTCTATCACCAGTGATCCTTTGTTGACCTTCCATGGCTTATCTGTAAATATAGATATACAACCTTCACTTGAGAACTTCCTTGTTGAAATTAGATTTTTCCTTAGATCTGGAATATGTCTTACTTGTTGAATTTATGAAAGAGGGAACAACTTCTCTTGAAGGTCCAGTGATTTGGAGGGTTAGTTCTCTTACTTTTTCTAGAGGATCTCATCATATTGGTCCTACAACATAAGATCTACAGTTCTACAACAAATTTCAAGGGTTTAGAGGCCATATCTCAAGAGGCTGAATTTCCTAGTGTATCTACAACCAAGTGAGGGCGCAACTCAGCCAGATTTGGGTGCCAGTTTACAAAAGGGAAAGAAATTGATCTTGTTTAGATTTGTATGTTGTTATTGGAGGCCTAGAAGGACTCACAAATCTCTTTACTTATATCTTGGAGGCATCTTCAACCCTAGCTTCTATATTTCTTCTCTACTATTCCAAATCTGTATATCTCATGCATGGAGGTCATCTTATTAAATAAATAAAGGTCAGATTTAAAGTGTTTTGATTACTCCTTTGTGTTATTCTGTTGTATCTTGTATTTCCATCTATTTTCGTTCTATGTCCATCTTCTACATGCTATAAAAGTCTTAAAAACACCTTCAGCGTAACTCTAGGAAATAATATGAAAAAATAAACAACAAACAGTACACATAAACAACAAAAAACCATTAAGTTCCTATACAATTTGTAAAGGAACATTACATGAACATATCTGCATTATAGGTTAAAGAAAAACAATCATATCCACTGATGAAAGTTTGAGTAGTTGTCGTGCATTTTTGTTGGTGACCTTGCATAATCCCATGCCTGACAATGCACCTTTGGATTGATTTATCAGTCCCTAGACCGCAACACTTGCATGGCCCAATGTATTTCAAGCATAAACGTTGAGGGCTAATGCACTGGTCAAGAATCATAGGGGGACATATCTCTCTTTGGTGCATAGTTTTTAATATATTAATTTATCCATTTGAACCAGGAATTCATACCGAACATTGGGCATGGGTTTCTACTTCTATGTTTCTCCCAGTTGTTATCCACTTTCAATTTCTCATTCAACTTCTCGATTCTATTTTGCTTCGAATGGTTGTTGGCCTGGCTCGGCCAAGGTTAACAGATATCTATGGAGGTGCTAGTTCTCTTGGTTAAGAGTTTTCGTCATCTAAATGTTCTATGAAATGACTCTTTTCCGGAGATATTTTCTGGGAACATTTGTCTAAAATCTGACAAGAAATTGTTAGATTTGCAGATTTGAATGATTATTTCTATATAATATGAGTGCCCCAAGGGTTTTTTAGCATACTGAATCCATTTTTTCATTTAGAAATGGATTTTAAACAACAAAAAATAGTGATTTCTTGCAAATTTGTATCGCCGGATTCCAACGAAAAAAACCATTTTGTAGAACAATCAGACAACACCTTAAGAGTTTCCAGGATAAATAGTGCCTCTATGCATATGTTTTTTTCTTTATTATTTCTCTCTCAGTTTTTAACATGGTATCATAGCTTGATAGACTTGGACTCTCCAATTAGAGTCACTCGATGTTGAGATCCATACTTACGAAATCGGTGGTAAAGTGAGTGACATGTGTAAGAGAGATATGCACACAAATTGAAGTGATTGTTCATGGGGTTTATGACCCATGGTGAATGAAAATGGAAATGGAGCATAGCCATAAGCTCATTGAGGGTGAAGTACTTGGTGAATGAGTGCTTTGGCACACTCTATTTAGAGCTGGTAGATGCTTCTTGCATCATTTTCTAATGCATACAATGGATCAACATGGAGCATATGAACCTAGGTGATAGGGGGACATGTTGTATTCCCATACCCACTTTATAAACTTTGAGGGGGAAAATGTTTATCCCAAGTCAAGTTTAAAGGGGGAATGTTGGGTTAATCTTGACTACGTCATAGAGTTGCTGATTTGGTGATTGGTGAGTTTATTGGTAGTGGTTTAGGGGCCCATGGTATTGGGTAACCAATGAAATTTTCTCATAGTATTTGATGTGAGTCTTTCTACACCATGCATCCTTTTACATGGCTATGCATGTCCATGCATGTCTTCGCATGGCTATCCCCACTCCATACATGTCTTTGCATGGCTATCTTGAAGTCATGCATATCTTCATATGACTAGCTCCACTCCATGCATGCTTTTGCATGGCTATCTCTAGGTCATGCATGTCTTTGCATTGTAACCTAATTC
>JASDQU010202844.1:4032-18314 GCA_032191745.1 Picea mariana | reverse complement strand
TTATTATTCACTGGATATATGTTGTTGTTCTCAATATCTCTTTGATACTATATTCAGTCTGTTATTCTTTTCATTCCGCTCATAAATCGGGATCATCAGTTGTCACATGAGACATTATTCATAACCCTTTGCACTCCACTTTGTTGTGGAGAATCTTCTTCTACCTCCATGGGAACGGCTTCAAGGTCCCCTTGTCCATCCTCTAAATTTCCTTGGCGAGATTTGTTGAAACTTGGTTGATGGATAATGGTTGTATAGGCTGTGGCAAATCTAAACTTCTCATAAATTGACATTCTACTTCGAGGCTCTAACCTCTCTCAGTGAAGAACTGTTCCAAATTTTCAACTTTAATCGTTAATTGATGAAGGGTTGAATGATTAGCTTCTCTAATTTCCTCATGACGTCTAAGAATTTGTCTAAGCTCTCTCCAGGAAGACTCCATAAAAATACCAAACAAAAAACCTAGGTTGCTAATGTAACCAGGCCACACCCCTTTTATACAATTGTTATTGAAATTATACGAGAAGTAAGCAAAGATACTATTGATAGAGGTTGACCATCGGTTCCCATCGTTCCCATTTATGTTGTTTTCCTTAGATGAACAAGTAAGAACAATTTCAAATGTGCAACCATACCAAACCTTCCAAAGTTTGAACCAAAGAACAAAAAATGTACTCCCAAACAGGAGACTGGTTACCACAGGGTTCACACGCCTATTAGAAGGAAAGAGATACCCATGGGAAAGACTGATATGTTTATAAAAATCAACCACCTTGCACAAAGAGTTAACGAAATAGAAGGCCTAAAAGGAGAAAGATCAAAAACTCGGCCTTGAGCTCCTAATTGTATAAGGGAATTTCAAGAAGATGATAATCTCTTCATATTTAAAACCCATTAATTGAAAATCTCCAAACTGTGGACTAACACAGGAAAAAACCCGAGAGCGGGAAAGAGAAAAGCATTCAATCCATGAGGGGAAAGAGCCAATGGAAGACATAAGACTAAAACAAAAAAACCCTCCACCACCTTTGACCTCTTCTTCCCAAAAAACTAAAATTCGAAGAAGGTCGCCCAATGGAACTGATCTAGCTAGCACCAATATTAAACCATATAAAAGATAACCTAGGATGTGAAGAAGAGACTATATAATTCAAACATGGTAATTTTTACTAGATTTTAAGGAGGAATTTGAAGGAAGTGAACCTGGAAACCGGAATGAGACTGGCCTGTTGAGGGATGTCATTCCAAATCAAGTGCAAATCATCGATGACACCCACCAACCTGGTTTGATATAACGTCTAAGCACCACACCAGGGCCGAAAAAAACCATACAGAGACAAAACCAGGGCACTAGCCATTCTGCCATAATATTGAGGCTCACACATACTCGTAGTAATGGATACAATAACTCGGAAGTGTGTGGAGTTAAAGGGATACCTGAAAAAACACAGATACTAAGGCACCAACTATTGTCCAAACATATAACTAGAATGTATACCCATGGATTAAAGTAGATGGAGGAAATCGCCTACACCATTGACTTCAATTACACCTTCTCCCAAGGTTGTTCCATGCTTAGCAAATGTGTTTGCGATATTGTTATGCTCATGCAGAATGTGAAAGACCTTGTACTCAAATCCATCTAGAAGACTTAAAATACAAGATACCACTCTAGGGAGGGATTTATACTCAAGATCTAATTGATTAATAAGAGCTCAAATCACAATCATGGAATCCCCCAATATGGTGATCTTCCGAAAATCATTAGCCTTAGCTAGCTTAATACCTTACCACAATGCACAAGCTTCGGTTGTATTGTTTGTAACATTTCCAAGGCCCCAAGAATACTGAATCAAAGGATATCCTCCAGGATCACAGATTCTCCCCCCCCCCTATATAGTTTTTCCTTTATAACTAACCTCTCATTTGGCATATTTCATTATTTCAACTTCTCCATGTGTGAACATGATAAAGTGGTTTGGGATATTTTCATTATTGGTTAATCAGACCCAAACCCAAGGTTGAGTGCTACATTATTGTCCTATTTTATTACTAGGTTCTAAACCTTAATTAAGGCCTCATTCCCTAAGTTGCAATTAAAAAAACTAAATAAAAATAAAAAGAAAGAAAGAAAGAAAGCTAAAAGAACTAGGGAATGCAACTTAAAATCCATGAAGTGCACAACTTTAGGGTAGTGCTCCCCTTTGGCACAGATCTTGAAGCAATTCAACATTAAAAAGTGATATTTGTTAGAGGTTTCCCTCATGTGAGATTCGCTAGGTCTCTTGAGCCTTGTTCGTAGTCACATGTGCCACACTTGTTGACCATTTCTCATCTTTGGCACACATGTTGAGGAAGTGGTTGAGTTTGCATAGTTATTTTAGGGTTAGTTATGCATGCACCCTATTCATTTGTCCACTTTCACATTCATTTCCACTAGTTTTCCACTCACATGTTGACATGATCTTATTGGCATTCTATCCTAGGTGGTGCACTCCACTAGAATGTCCACCTACACCTTTGAATAAGCCATGTTCACACAATGTTTCACCTTGATGAAGGGCATTTGACTTGGAATTAGCACACTCTTGCTATTTTGGGAGATTCTTCAAATGGTTAGAGATTTGCATGGATGAATTATCACTTTGAGGCTATTGTTTATTCCTATCTTCTCTACATCCTTGACAACCCATATTTTTTTGTCCTAGTAGAGTTTTCTAATGGCATGTTCCAATCCTATTCCCCATTATTGAGAAAAAGTAAACATAGGCTCATGTTATTTTTGGAGTGGCACACCCTCTCTCAGTGGACCACTTGTGTTATTTCAACATTATTTTATTGTGATTTAACAAAGCCTCATGCTATTCTTGTAGGGAACACTTCTTGGAGGTTTTCATATACTATTTTTGGAGAATGGTTGCAACCACCTTGCACCAGTCCCTATGGCACACCTCTCATTCAAGATATGTTACAGTTATTTGTTAGATAGACCTTCTTGGTATGTTCCCTAGCTGAGTCCTTGATCCTCTCGTGGAAGGATTATTTTATTACTTGTTTGACTCATCAAACATGATCATTAAGATATTATTTATTATTATTATGAGTTCGTTGAGCCTAGAACTCTATAAATAAGAGGCTCCCCTCATTTTTAATGGATGTCGAAGGATTGAGTATTGGACTCTTTGTGCTAATATCTTGTACTTTTTCTTAGAGTTATTGGATGAATAATCAAAGCACTTCATTGGATGAGGAAGTATTCTACATGTGTACATTGTCTTTGTTGATGATCTCTACTTGGTTCATGGTTACGAGATGATAAATCGAGTAACACAATTCCTACTTTGCTATGCTTATCATTAGGATATTATATCTAGATGCATATCTCTCTAAATTTGATTGTATGCTCTCATAATCACTCATGAAAAGTATAATTGTTTTTGCCATTGGAATTTATCTATGTTAGCAATTTACATTCAATGTAGACTTTTGAAGTTAAAAACAACAAAGGGAGGGTTATTTTGACTTGTATGCTTCAAATTCATTTCCCTTTCTTTTTTAATAGGACAACCACCCATTGAGCCTTTTTCAATCCCATATACCCCATGCAAATTTCAGACTCTGGTATCACCTTTAATCACCATAAATATTTTTTAAAAGACTCCTTATTTTGGTATATTCGGATATGGAAATCAAAACTGATTATTCTTCTTCCAAATTTTCCCCAAAGGTCTAGTAATACATAATGAATTCACACCTAACACTAGAATAAATTTTTATCCTATAAAATCAATATTTTCAGCCATATAATACACCTTAAAAACAAAATTTTAGAGGCATTGAGAACACTTTATATGACTGTAAAACAGATCTGAAAATTACAGATCATGTATTAATTCAAACCCACCTTTAAAATCTAGTTATCATATTGCTTGTTGCATCTAAAATTAGTTTTGGGATTTTGTCAAACAAATCTACATGTTCATCTCTTATAAAATTCACAAACAAGATTCGTAATAGACCCATATAGTCCTCATTGAGTATTGTATTTTCTTAGACTTAGTGAAGATAAGGAAGCCCTCGTTGGATTGGAAGTAAACCAAACAAAACTGAGGGAAGAGGGTGCTAAGGTGACAATGGTAAAGAATTTATTTGGTGAAGAATGTATTGTATTTTCACTCAAAGTTTTACTTGGTGAAGAATTTACACCAAAGGTGAGAGTTTAAGTGGTAACATTTTGGCATCGTCATCGAGGACAAATTCCATTTTTTAGTATCAAGAAGATAATGCTTCAATGTGTTTGATGAGTGTAAACTTAAACCTTTATTTGAAACATTCATTTGGCGACTCCACAAGGAGGAAGTTCTAACCATAGATATTCCACAAGGAGTTCCTCCCACAAACATTTTCCATGGTTTGTTAATCCAAAGAAAGTTTATAGGAGGAGATTATCATGCTTCATTGAATAAAAACCTTGAAATCCTTGAAGATATAAGAACTTTATTTGTTGAAAGCTCTAGGTAGTCAACAAATCCAAGGATCATGGTTGCTCCTCCTCCTCCTTGGGTGAAGAATGTTTATAAGGCTCTTGACATATTGAGAATCTAAGGATTCCCACATGACATGCTAGAGAAATATAACAAGCGGCTTCCAAATTTTGTTGGTAATAATGTAATTACAACTGAGTATCATTTGAAAAAAAATTATGATGCAATTGATGAAGCTAGTGCTCCCCAAGACCATGAAAATTTGGTAATGAAACTATTTAATCTATCTTTGGAAGAAGATGTTAAAGTTTGGTTTAGGGGTCTGAACACTAAGAGTATTAGAAGTTGGAAAGATTTCTCGGATGTCTCCATGAAGAAATGGGCTATTAGTAAGGATGGTGGGATGTTTTTTTTTTTTCACTGTGGTTCACGATGCGAAGCTCACTACGTCTATAGTAATCCCCCCCCCGAAATCCAGAGAACATAGGAGGGTCAAGTATTTTGAGAATAATTGGCTCACAAAGAGTAGCATGCCGCCTAGACGAGACTCGAACCTGGGTGGGGAGGAGAAAACTCCCCACCCCAACCAATTGAGCTACAACCGCTTGACAAAGGATGGTAGGATGTTATTGACTCAACTACATGAAATAAAGAAAAATGAAAATGAAATTATAAAGGAATATGATGACAGGTTTAGGAATTTGGTTGATAATGTCCTTGAGAAGATTAGGCCTTTGGATGATGCAATTCTCCTGCATTATACGAATCCTTGTGATGGACATTTCGACATGATGTTGAGAGATCAATTCCCTACAACTCTGGAATCTACACAAGAATGGACTAGTAATATCAAATAGAATATGCTCTCTACTAAGGTGGATCCTTTGGATTCTTCTAGAGCATCCACTTCAAATGAAGAAACCAAATCTAGAGCCATGAACATAGTCGAGCCATATCAAGATCTTATCACGACTTTGAAACAAAAATTTGAGAAAATTTCTACTAATTTGATCCAATCACAAACAACAATTCTAAATAGAATGATTCATTTAGAAATAGAAAAGGGAAAACATAATGCTCAATATAGGTGTCAATGGAATCAATACGAGCAAAGAGGGAATGAAAAATGTAATAGGAACAAAGGCTTCCTAACCCTTTGGCCTCTATAAATATGGTCAATCAAGAAGAAATCCCTTGGTGTTTTTTGTGTCATGGGCCACATCATGAATGGTCTTGTGCAAGGAATTTGATTTCATGGAATGGTGAAGGTCTGAGTGGATTTGAAAGTTTGAACTTTGTTGACGACAGAGAATTTATTTGTACCCTTCAACAAAAGTCTCATATTGTGATAGATGAACAAATGAGGCAAATTAAAGAAAGGAATATTGATGTTGCTAGAGTTGCAAGAACGAGTATGCTAAATGTTAGGATATTTAGACACTTAGGAGTTAGTTAAGATCTACTTGTTCTAATGTGTCATTAGGTAAAAGTGTGTTTCTTTAGTATGCATTAGCATGCATTTATAGTTAGGAAATCCGACGGTCATGATATGTTCCCGACATAGAGTGATTCGACAGTTCATATTCTCATCAATCTTAACAACCATTGATCCGTGGCTTAACACCCGATTGGTCCATGATATATATTTAAAGAGAATGGAGGGTCATTTGCCGATGATCGATTGTGAGAAACTCTCTTGTAAAATCTCTCTGTAATCTTTTTCTTTTGCATTAATAAACTGCTCCAAGTGGTCGTGTTAGTTGGGGCCGTGGATGTTTCCCTGTAAGGGTTTTACCACGTCAAAACATCGGTGTGTTGATCTTTGATTTGGTTGTGTGAGTGGTTACTGAAGGTGTTCGTCCTTTGTTGGAATACATGTGTTGTCGAACATGGTATCAGAGCCTGTTTCAATACCCGCTCCTGTTGTAGATCGAGATCGTGAAGCCGAGTTTTCTCATCTCCATTTTCTGCCATATCTGTACATTTATGGGCTGAGAGGACTGTTCCATTGCATCTGAAGTGCTCATTTCAGTTAGGAACACTTTTTTTTTCTCTCGAAAAGCTTTCCATTTTCCCAAGATACGACCATTTCAGTCAGATCCAGAGGTATAAAGCTTGAATACGCTATTTTTAAATTTTTGCAGAGTATTATTTTGGTTTTATATTATTTGTTTTCGGGTTGCTACTCTTTTATATCTGCATATGCTCTTTTCCCCGTGCTCTATGAAATCTCGGAAAATCAGCAATAGATAGGAAAATGTGCATTTTCTGGGTAAGCTAACCCAGATCTAACTCTTGTTGTCATCGAGAAGCGAATTTTTTTTCTTGTGTGGAAAGAGTTTTTTTTTTAGCAAGCTCTCCAAGGCTGTCTTCAAAAACAACAACAAAACCCCCAATCCTCTTGCTAAATAATACAATATGTTTTGCTAGACCATTTTGTTACTTTTTTTGAAAAAGTTCATGCTCCATTGTAAAGTGTAATTCACTTCAAGTATAAAAGTGAATCACTATAAGTAGCTTTAATATTTTAGAGTTATTTATTTTGCATGCAACTTTTCGTTTATAAAGTAACTTCATTGTAAAAGTGATCCCCACTTCTTTTGATAAAAGTGGGTCACTTCATAAAACAACTTACACCATCACGTGGTCCTTTGGTTACCGTTTATGCCTTTTTTTAAAAAGAGCATAACTTTCACATCCGAAGTCCATTTTCAGTGCCGTTTTTTTTAAAACCGCCTAATTTTTCGATATATTTTCATCTAGATCATCAGTTTCAGTTTTTAAACCCATATTATCTACATATTTAATATGGCTTCTTCAAGTAATCTTTTGATTACCAACACCAACTACTTCCATTGGAAATCCCATATGGAGGATTTATTAAGAAGTAAAGGCTTGTACCAGATTACCTTGGGAAAGGAAACAACACCCATTGATGCTGATAAAAAATTCAAATGGGATAATAGGAATGGCGAAGCATGTGGATTAATCAGAATGTACATCTCTCCTGATTTAAGGTTCCACCTTCAAACAATTGATAAACCCAAAGAAGCTTGGGAAAAGATTGATTTTGTGTTTGGTAAACACAATATTATTTGAGCACAACAGTTAGAAAATCAAGTACTGATTTTAAGTCCAAGTGATTTTTCTTGCATTGAAGACTATCTATCTAAGTTTAAAACACTCAGAACTTTATGTGAAGAATGTAAGATAAAGATAGATGAAGATCGTTGCATCTATCTTATTCTTTCTAAGCTAGGTAGTGCATATTTTGTGTTTGTATCTACCTTTTATGCCATGCAAGACGCTCTAGGGAAAGCTTATGTAAAACCCACTCTTGAGAACTTTTTTGATGCTTTGATTAGAGAGCAAGATAAGCTTGTACAACTTGGAGTGATCAACACTACAGGTACCTCCAACAAAGCCTTAGTCGTCCATTAGAAAGATAAACCAAAGAATCCCAAGAAGCAACATCCTCGCCACAACAACAAGCAATATAAGGGTCCCAAACCCACTCAGACAACTTCAGCTCCTAATGGTGACAAAGGAGCAAAATATAAAAATAAGAAGACTAACAAACATTGCAACTTTTGTGATAAAGATGGTCACGATGAGTCCAAATGTTTCAAGAAGATGGCAGCTTTAGAAGCAATGATGAAGAAGCACAACATCAGTATTGATTCTACTACTTCTTCTTCTTCTCATGGACATGCACTTTCTGCTTCTGGTTTCTCCTTCCATAGAACTTCTACTTCTACTTCTGATGAGGGGCTTATTGATTCTGGAGCATCTTATCATATGGCTAAGGATAGAGACATATTTTCTGCTCTAAATGAATGTAACACCAAGAAAATATTTGTTTGTGATGATAGATCTCTTAGTGTTGAAGGTTATGGAACAATTCAAGTAAAAAATGGTCATTTCAATGATGTATTATGTGTTCCAAGTCTTTCTTGTAACCATCTATTAGTATATCAAATCACTCATTCAGGTGAAGGTAAAACCGTAGAGTTTTCACCTCACCAAGTTGTAATCAAGGATCTAAAAGATCCTAAGCATGTTCTTGCAACTGGAATTGTTGATGATATTGCCAGGTTGTACAAGTTTGACAACTTTGGGTTATCATCTTTTTCATCAGTTTTTGTTGCTCATAGTGATGACTTGAGAAAACTTTGGCATGAGTGGTTTGATCATCTAAACTATCGCTCATTGCAACAACTAAGTAATCAACAAATGGTGACTAGTCTTCCTCCTGTTTCATGCAGAGATGGTGTTTTTTCCGGTTGTGTTCTTGACAAACATCATTAGGACAGTTTTGAAACACATGCCTCTTAGCACACCTCAGACCCTTTGCAGCTTGTTCACAGTGATTTGTGTGGTCCACTTTCTTCTCCTTCTTTTTCCGAGTGCAAGTATTTATTAACTTTCATTGATGAATTTTCCAGACGTACATAGGTTTACTTCTTAAAACTTAAGAGTGAAGTTTTTAACAAGTTTTTGGCCGACAAGGCCCTTGAGAAAAGCAATCTGGACACCAAATTCAAAGGTTAAGAACATATAATGGAGGCAAATATGTGAACAATAATTTTACAAGTTATTGCACCACACAGGGCATCCAAATGCAACACACTGTTCCATATACACCACAACAAAATGGTGTTGTTCAGAGAAAGAACCGCACATTAAAAGAAATGGTTAATTGTATGATCCAATCTAAGGGATTAAGTCTAAAGTATTGGGTGAAAGCCATCAACTATGCAAATTACATAGTAAATCACACTCCCACAAAGGCTCTTACAAATATAACACCGAAAGAAGCTTGGACTAAAATTAAACCAGATGCACTTTTGTGTATTTGGCAGTATAGCATGGGCTCACATTCCTGATGAGAAAAGGAAAGCATTGTAGCCTAAAAGTGAGAAGTGTATATTTGTTGGTTATTCTGAAGATGTCAAAAGTTATAGACTTATTCAACCACATTGTAATGAAATTATTATTAGAAGAGATGTTAAATTTGATGAAAATCTCTTAGCTTGCGAGCCTAATTTGAAGTTTGTGCCTTCTTTGGCCTGCGAGCCTAATTCAACGTTTGTGCCTTCTTCGGCCTGCGAGCCATCTTCGATGTTTGTGCCTTCTTCTTTTCTGGTTTCTTCTTTAGATGATGATAGTGAGGATGAAAATCCACCTCCGCCTGCTCACCTTCCTCCAGATGAGTCCTTTGAACCAACACCAAATCTAGCTCCATCGCTTCCTACATGGGTCTGTTCAACATGAGAAGCAACTAGTGATCTTGTCGGTGATCCTTCAGACTAGCGTCGAATACGTTCACAGTTCCAACAAGCCTCTTCTATTTTGGCTCAAGTTTTAGAGAGTCGTGATCCAGAGACATTTGCAGAAGCTTCAGGTCATCTATATTGGGATACATCAATGAATGAAGTATATCGTTCTTTAATGGAAAACGATACGTGGGATCTTGTACCTCTTCCAAAAGGAAGAAAACTTGTGAGATGTAAATGGGTCTACAGAACTAAGTATGCATCAGATGGAAGTGTTGAAAGACACAAGGCTCAGTTAGTTTCCAAAGGATTTTCCCAAGTTGAAGGAATTAACTATAATGAAACCTTTGCCCTTGTAGCCAAAATGAATTCCATTCGCCTTATGCTTGCCCTTGCTGCCTCACATAAATGGGAGATCCATCAGATGGACGCTAAATCTACCTTCTTGCATGGATATTTGCAAGAAGAAATCTACATGGAACAACCTCCTGGCTATGTCTAGAATGGCTCTAGCTTTGTTTGTCACCTTAAGAAATATCTTTATGGTCTCAAGCAAGCTCCCCGAACTTGGTATGCCAAAATGGACAACTTTCTTATTGCCACTGGATTCTCTAGATGCCATTCTAGTCCTAATGTCTATACCAAGAAAGTAGGAATCCATCTCATAATCCTTTTCCTTTATGTTGACGACCTTATCCTTACTGGTAGTGACTCAAAACTTTTAAACCATGTGAAAACCAACCTTAAGAAGAAATTTGAAATGACAAACTTAGGCTTTTTTCACTATTTCCTTGGCCTCCAAGTTTTGCAAAACAATGAAGGATTTTTTCTTTCCCAGTCTAAGTATGCTTGTGACCTTCTTCGTCGCTTTCACATGGACGATTGTAAACCAACCCCTTCTCCCTTCCAGTCTGGAGTCATGCTTGCTGCCACCTGTACTTCTCCCGAAGTTGATGCCACATTGTACCGTTAGTTAATTGGTAGCCTCTTATACTTGACTCATACCGATCCCGATCTTTCCTTTGTTGTTGGTCTTGTTTCCCGTTATATGCAAACACCCCATGAAATCCATTGGAAAGCAGCTAAAAGGATACTTCGCTATGTCCATGGTACAATTCAGTTCAAGATACATTACAGATCATGGGGGACTCCTTTATTGGTTGGCTTCAATGATTTAGATTGGGTCGGCGACCTTGATGATCGGAAGTCTATTGCAGGTTATGTTTTCAGCCTTGATTCAAGACTTGTCACTTGGGCCTATAAGAAACAACAAGCTATTTCTCTTTCTTTAGCAGACCCAGAGTACCAAGCAGTTGTAAATGCAAGTCATGAAGCCTTATGGCTTCGACAAATTCTTTTAGAGTTTGGCTTCCAGCAACAGCATCTGACCAACCTTTGGTGCGACAATCAGAGTGCCATCAAGCTTGCCAAAGACCCAGTTCATCATCAACGCAACAAACACATCGAGCTACACATGCACTTCATCAGAAAGCTCATTCATGATCAAGTTATTGCAGTGCTCTTTTGCCCTATAGAAGATCAAGTTGCATATATTTTCACAAAGTCTCTTACAGAAGCGAAGTTTTCCAAACTTCGATCTATGTTAGGAGTTCAGTAAGTTGTCATTAAGGGGGGATAGGCTCTAATGCCTCGTTCCTTCTCATATTGTGTCACTATTGTAAATCCTTCAATCTTATCCCAAGTTGTTCTTAAGGGGGGATGTTAGGATATTTAAACACTTAGGAGTTAGTTAAGATCTACTTGGTCTAATGTGTCGTTAGGTAAAAGTGTGTTTCTTAGTGTTTTTCTTTAGTATGCATTTGTAGTTAGGAAATCCGACGGTCACGATATGTTCCCAAGATAGAGTGATCCGATGGTTCATATTCTTCTCGATCTTAACGACCATTGATCTGTGGCTTAACACCTGATTGGTCCATGATCTCTATTTAAAGAGCATGTGGGGTCATTTGCCGATGATCGATTGTGAGAAACTCTCTTCTAAAATCTCTCTGTAATCTTTTTCTTTTACATTAACAAACTGCTCCAAGTGGTCGCATTGGTTGGGGCCGTGGATGTTTCCCCGTAGGGGTTTTACCACGTCAAAACACCAGTGCGTTGATCTTTGATCTGTTTGTGTGAGTGGTTATTGAAGGTGTTCATCCTCTGTTGGAATACCTATAGTGTCGAACACTAAACTCCATGGATGAAAACACTAAAAGTGAGTTGAGACAGAAAAAGATAATAATTCAATACCAAAGAAGAAATCAACTTCCTAGATATTCACAAACTTATGGGTTTGAAAAATGCTAGGCTCAATGAAGTTTAGAAAATAGGCAATCTAATCCTAAAGTTGGTGCTATGCAAGCAATTTTATCAGAAAACCCTATGATGAGCAACAATGTTGAGTTTAATGTTGATGTGATGAATGTATTGTCCAAAGTCACCATCCATGTTCCTTTGTCGGAATTAATAAAGATTCCATCTAAATAGGAAAAGGAGAAGAATTTTTTGAGTATTGAAGAGGTCGGTGAGGATTCTCTAGTGGTTATTCTAGCTATGCATCACAAAAGAAAGAATGGAAGCAATTTACCTTTCTATATCACTTTGATAGTGAATGATCTTCTCCTCCACAATTGCATGATGGGCCTTGATGAATGTCATGTTACTAAAGGTCATGAATCACCTAAATACTACAAGATCATACAAAAATGCATGTGCCATGGACTCAAGAGAAATCAAGGTTTGTAGACTAATCAAATATTTTAAGGTCAGTTTAGCAATTTATCTAAACACATAAGTTCTAATGGATGTTGTGGTCATATATGTGTTGGATGCTTGGAGGATGATATCATTAAGGAAATGAGCCACTAGTTTAGGAGGTAGCATCTGCATGGATCTATCTTACACCACTATCCCAACATGCGTGTGGACTTTCCTGACTCTTCATAGGTAACCAATGTCAAGATATCAGGTTGAAGATCCTGATAACCCTATGAATAAGTAATTTGGAAACAATGATGAGTTTGGTAATTTTGCAATTCTAGCAAACTCGTTGGCCCCCAAGGAATAAAATATTCAAAGAAAAGGGAATGATATGTTTGGAAGATGTGGTTTGATGGATCTCAATGCAAAGAAAGTGTTGGGGATAGGATTGTATTAACGTCCCCTAAGGGAAATATCATATCCTTTTTTTATAGGCTTGATTTTGATTACACAGATAACATTGCAGAGTAGGAAGCTTTATGTTTAGGAATGTATTTAGCTCGAGATATGGGTATAAAGTGTTTGTAGGAAATTGGTGATTATGATCTCACTGTCTTGCAAGTGAAGAGGGAATTCTTTGCCAAGGATGAAAGGTTGAAAAGATACAGAAACATAGTGTAGGATTCCATGAAATTATTCAATACATTTGCTATTAAAGTTGTACCAAGAGATAGTAATGTAAGGCCGATGCATTGATAGTAGCAACAACAACCGTTCAACCATGTGATGAGCTCATTTCTAGGGAATACATAATGGAAATAATTTTTAGAACTTTTTTCCTATACAATTTTGAACATTCCTAGGTGTTCCACGATGATGCTCAAATTTTATTGTTTCTAAACAACTTGAAAGAGTTCTCATAAAACCAATTTAATTGACATGGCGAAGGAGAAGAACATGATGATGGTGAAGTTAAGATTGAAGACTTGCTATATAACAATATTCTCCATGGAGTGGTCCCCTTGGAAATAATGTTCAATAGGCATGACATGTATAAGAAAAAATCAGAAGGAGATCAACCTAAGAATGTGTTTGAGATAAACATTTGATCAATAGAGAGCCCCATGCTAATCAATATTAGGAACAATACATCACCTGATCAAAGGAAGAATACAGAGAACTTGATCAGATAATATAAGGATGTGTTTTCATGGTCATGTGATGATCTCAAGGCATACAAGGGTGATATCACTCAACATGTGATTCCTCTAAAACAAGGAGAAAGCCTTTTAGGAAAAGTTAAGAAATATCAATCCTAAAATGGCCTCGCTCATTCAGAAGGAGCTACAAAAGATGCTAGTTGCAAAAATCATAGCTCCCACAAGGCATTCATCTTTGATTACAACCTTAGTGGTGGCGAGAAAGAAGAATGGTGGAATTCGATTATGTGTGGATTTCAAGTATCTGAATTAGCTATCCCTCAAAGACAATTATCCTCTACCAAACATGGAGAAATTACTACAAAGGTTTACATGAGAAAGAATTCTCTCAATGCTTAGCAATTTCTCAAGGTACAAACAACTACTTGTTAATAAAGAGTATCGACATAAGCTCGTCTTTACTATGCCATGGGGAATGTTTGAGTATCTTATGATGACTTTTGGGTTGCTAAACACAAGATCTACCTCTCATAGGGCCATGGATTTCACATTTAGAGATATTATAGGAAATATTAATGAAATATACTGAGATGAATTGACAATATTTTGAAAGGATAGAAGTTTTCATGTGTGTCATTTATGAAAAGTCTTTGAGAGGT
>JASDQU010202843.1:0-13561 GCA_032191745.1 Picea mariana | reverse complement strand
TTGCTAAGAGTTTGCCACATTAATCTACTAAGGCTAGCACACATTTTGGGTGGATTATTGGCAAGTTTTGACGGCTGATTCCTTTGCTGTAATAATTTGTTTGTTACATCCATAAGACTGATAATTACTTCTGCAAAACTTGTTTACAACAGCCTTACATTGTTGCTAAAGTTTCATGCTATCTTCTTGAGCTAAACTAGTCATTTGCTAGCTTGTCTCTTGTACTTTTCCCTAAGCTTTAAGCAACTTTATTCTGCAGCTATAACTATCTTTTGTTGTTGATATATACTCCTGTTTACTACTGCAATTAGGGACAGCAAGCTTAACTTGCTTGTCCACCTAAGATTATACGCATATATTTGGCTTGTTCTTGTGTCTCGAGCAGGTACAATCATTCTTTGCAGGTACTCTTATCTCTTGGCAACCATTGTCTACCATCAAGACTCTTCTCAAGCCTTTTAGTGCTTAGTATCTTGACCTATAGGGGTTACACTTCCATCATTCCACTTTCCGTCTCATTTCCCCCTAGGGTCACCAAGATTCCCCCCTTGAGGTGATTCTCTCATCTCTAAAGTGACAAGAATACCTGCCTAAGGTGACAGTGGATAGGTGTTCTCTAAGTTGTCGCCATATTGTGGTTTGGGTTGGGCTTTACCCAACCTACAACTTGGGAAATAACAAGGTCGAAACACATTGAGATCAGATACCACTTCATCAGAGATAGGGTGTAGAAGCGAGTTGTGAAGCTCCAACACATTTCCACAAACGAGCAGATTGCAGATATTTTCACCAAACCCCTAGTAAAGGGGAAGTTTGTCTACTTCAAAGACAAGCTAGGACTGGTGGAGAATACTTCCCTCGCTAAGAGGGAGTGTTGATTTTTGTAGCTTCGGAAGGTATTCCCACAAGAGGTCGTGGTGTCAGGCATGTGGGAATCTTCATTGGCACCAAATTACTCTTTCGTTTCATTGAAACACCCTTGGGATGAGGCTAGGGCCTCATTGGCTTGTTGATGGACTTTGTGGACTTATGTTGGGGTTTCACACCCACAAAGAGGAATTTAATGTTGAGAATAGTGGAGGGCTCCTTAGAGTAATTTAAGGGCTTCTAATCTCACATTAGACTCCTATAAAAGGAGAGGAGGAGATTGTGACATCTCATTGTGACAGTATGGGGTTAGCATAGGTGAGTAAACATTTGTGCTAGGATGGAGATTTCAGCAAGGGAATTTCTACACCTAGGCAATTTGGCCTAGGGTTTCTGGTCACTTTATTTTTCTGTTCTTGACAGGGAGAACCACACATGTGAGAGGAGAAAGCCTACAACTGAGAAGAAAAAGCCACACATGTGGTACGGACTGTACAGACCACACGTGCAGACCGTATAGGTTTGTACAACAAGAAAGGAAGCCACACATGTGAGGATAAACTGGTCGCACGTGTGAGGACAGGCTAGTTGCACGTGTGAGAAATTCTGGGCAGAATTTAAGCCGCACATGAGAAGGAATTTTGGTTGTAGCAGGTTCGTACAGCTAATGTCAAAAGTCGTACACGTGACTTACAACATGCTGCAAATTGGAACTTGTAATGTACCTTTCCCAATAGGAGCTCCAGAGAGGAGAGCTTAATAGTCTAAACATACCCGTTAGACTATAGCTAGAGAGATTCATGGGAAAACATGGTCACTTGATGTTACTTTACTAGAGAATGTTATAATTTGAAAGTGACATTAAGTGAAAAGTGGGTAAAAGCGCCTTTAAGTGATTTTGAGCTAAAAATAGAAGGGCGCATGAGTGAGGGAGCTAAATTTAGAAGTCAATGAAAAATTAGGGTTTTGGAAAGGTATATGAGGAGAAAAGCGACCTAATTCCACATTATGCGGATTTTATGATTTGAGAGTGAGCTCTGAGGTGACTTAACAGGTTCAAGCGAATCAGTGACTTTGTGGATTCCATGAGGAATACACCCAGAGGTTGATTTCGGTGTACAAAATAAACTATAGCTTACAGGTCTGAATTAGGGTTTTGGAAAGGTATATGAGGAGAAAAGCGACCTAATTCCACATTATGCAGATTTTATGATTTGAGAGTGAGCTCTGAGGCGACTTAACAGGTTCAGGCAAATCAGTGACTTTGTGGATTCCAAGAGGAATACACCCAGAGGTTGATTTCAGTGTACAAAATAAACTATAGAAGATAAACAGGTCTGAAACAACCAATATTTTTTAGTACAAAATAAACTATAGCTTACCTCTGGAATAAATGAGCAGTCTACCTATCACATGTGAAGATGTATGTCTCTGCTAGTGGGTGTATGAGATCCCTTGTTATATTGTCCAAGAGTCAGACTTACCTGAAACCCTATTTGTGATGTAAAGGGTACAGGTTGGCCCCATCATAAAGTAAAAGATAATTAATATGGTAATTATTAATTATATTTTGAGTTATTGAGGACGGCCCTATTGTGCCAATAGACACATCATTTGATGTGATAAGTCTTATATAAATAAAGGTGAATCCCCATTGAGGAAACACACTTATCATTGTGTCATCTCATGATTTCAGAAGTTGTGGTCTGAAATTATGAGAATTACAGCACCCTCTTGTGTGTTAGGTTTGGTGATGGTGTGGGAGGTCTTTCTCTTAAGAATATAGCAAAGGATTGGTTGGGTTTTCTTCCCTTGTTGAGAAGGGTTTCCCAAGATACTTCTTGTGTTCTTGTGCATGATTATTCTTCTTGTGATCTTGGTTTGTTGCAGTAGTTATGGTTCATTTTATGCTAAATAGTAAGAAAATGAAAAAAGCATCAGCTTACCATAAAATCAACAATAATTGCCAATCAGGCTAACAGCCACAAAGGTGCTCAAACTTCTTGATCACCCCCTAGATGATATGTTGAAGTTCATGGTGGATGACTTGCTAAGAGGAAAGGCAATAATGAAATCCTTTCCCTCAGTGCGAAGTAGTCAATAAGAAGTGTAAAGAAGGTATGGCATGATGTCCCTAGTGATGGATGAGGAAGACAATTGACTCATAGTAGATGACTCAATAAATGTCAATGAAGAGACAAACCATAAGATGACTCAACACTCCCCTATTGTCTCTTCCACTCTACCCATCCTAATAGACTCAATGCTCTGGAAGATGGCAACAAATATGACCCTCATCCAGGCTCAACCTAGATGTGAACTGAAGGAAATACTAGGTGAACAAATGACAAGACACTCAGAATTTGATCCAAGACTAAAAGATGGACAACAAGATTATTAGCGCAACGTAACCAAGAAAATAAACAAACCAGCCCCATAAGAGGCACTTATTACTCAAGGAAACATGACCAAACGTCAATGTAAATATGGAAAAATCAGCAACTATCAAACTAGGACTGAAAAGCAGATAAAATGAAGGAAAAAATATGAAAAGACAAAAGACTTGACTTGTTGTCCTAAAGCATACAAACCATGAGTATTAAAATTTGAAAATGACAATGTGGAAATCAAAAAAAACTACTACCCAAAACCCAAAATTTTACTTCTCCTTTTCTCTTTTTTTTTAATCGGAAACCAAAAACACTTATTCTAGAAGTTTATCAGCATGATCAATCAACATACTCGAATGACCAATGTAACCGTGCATCCAAGTGATCAGTTAGACGGGAAAGATCAACATAGTCAACCCTCCAGTGCAACCAATCATGAAATCTCATAGGCTGGAAAGATGCCTTGTTGTGCTTGCTACTGAAGAAATTGATGAAGGTTGTTGGTTGGAACTTGGAACATACTACTTCAACAATAATGAACATCAAAGTATGAGAGTCAGAACTATTAGAATCTAACTATTGAAAAACCTCCATCATTCTCAACTCAACTAGATCATAATTAACCCTGATATCCAAGCAATGATTAAGAAGAGGATCTCCTTGAAAAACAAAATTTGACTACAAAACTATGGGTAAATTGTGAGAAATGTCATCTTCTGGTCGAACCAAAGGTTGATCTCCTTGTTGCAATGGTATCTGATCAAACTGTTACTGAACAACTGTTGGGATATGCAAAGGTAAAGACTCTTGTTGCTTCAAATTTGCATCATTGGTTTGTTGTTCTTCCTGTCGTATTTTATCATCATTAATGGAAAAAACCAAGAAACACACATGAAAACTCAACTCTCTAGATTCATATTTATGGAACTTTGTACATGGCCCAAGTTTTGCAACTAACAGTTCCTGATCATCCAAGCATGAGTCATCATCACCATGTTCATCTCTAGAAACATGATAAGATGCAAGGTTTCCATCATTATGTCCTTCTACAAGAGCAAGAAGTTCCTGCAATCTTTGGGTAGTTGTAAGGAATTCCTCAACTCTTTCAACAACCAAGAAAGCTTTCCCTAAATTTGTTGGTTTCTGACTCCAAAAGAGATTACGAAACTATGGATCAAAAGCAAAGGCATAATCCACCATAATGTTTCTTGGTCGGTATGCGGGGGGGATCTTATTATATGTATTGATAAATATGACATGGAACTCGGGAATAATTTCATCTTCTCCCCTTTTAATGTGACAAAAATCCAAAACAATATCCTACACCCACTATATGTATGCAACATCCTTGATCAATCATGATCTTTCTTTAATGGAGTCGCCAATGGACATTGTTAAGTGGTGATCCCCCTTTGTGTTCCAGAATAGATGTTCGGTTCACTAAGGCTCGGAATAATGCCTTGTGTATGGTCGAATCTTGGATATTTCTACTTGACTTATCCAGTATGAATTCAATCATGTAAGCAACGGAGTCACCAGGTGAGTTTGAAAATAAAAGAAAAATGAAGGCATACACTGATGTCATTAAGACTTGCAAGGATTGACGACTAATCCCTGGAAATGGTGCCAATTTGTTAGCACAAATTTCCGCGTTGTAGTAGATGGAATGACTTCATAAATCTGTGGTGGAAATAAGTGTAACATATAGGAGGATCTGCCCAACTTGTCATTGGCAAATCTCCTCTCCGTTTGGGCTAGTGCTTGCCAACCTCGAGGGGGGTCCCTAGGTGCTCATGCGCTGGTTTTCACCCTGTAAATCTGCAATTAAAAATGATATAACAGCACAAGAAAGAGATCTTTAGCATGCAATTAAGCAGCCAAATAGTTTGGGAGAAGAATTTTGAATTTAAAAGTGGAAATTTTCCTTAACGTTAGCATAAAAATGGTGGAATGAAAGAGAGATGAAAGCACTTATAAGTGGTAAATATTACCAAAATAAAAGGCTACACAAACATTTAAACATTGCACAAAGAGAACCACAAAGTACCAACAAACTTTAAGAGCCAGGAAGAAGCATAATCAAGCTTTGATTTGCATAAGACAAGAGGTTGAATACAACATAGAGATGGATACAGAACTGGTCCAATGTCTATCCCTGCACAAAGTATAGAAGCTAGAGTAGAAGAGGAGATGAAAAACAAGAGAGAGATATGCTACTGCCAAAAGAAAACTCCAGCTCCATCCAAGAGCGACCTCTTCCTTTTAATTATCAATGAGGTCGAATTACCCATGCAAGACTCCTCCTCTAACCCATGTGCATTAGTGAGTTAATTGGGGTGAGGTGGCCTTGAACTCAAGTTGATGTGTAGGTATGCTCAATCCAAGTGAATCTCCTCCCTCATGCGCATTAGTTAGTTGGTGATGAGGTAATGAGAAAGTGTAGTAAAGTACTGTAACATACCCGCCTGCTAAAAATGAAATTTTAATACGCCCCACACATATAAATAAACCAAGGGGTAGCAGGCCCATAATTTAGCATGCATCTAACAGCATATTTTAAAACATCAATGCAACTGTTCAAACAAAACAACAAACACACGGCATTCATATAAAACCATTTACACAGTGAAATTAACATCATAAAGAATAACAAAAAACTATTATGTTTATAAAGCAACCAACTAGCAGTGTACGAAGGACATTAATCCCAACCATAGGCTTGTTGTTCATTTTCTCTTAACAGCAAGCCACCACCGAGTTGAGGCTATGAGTCCACAAGGAGGTTTGACCCTCTTGGTAGTCCACTCTCCACAGTCAGCAGCCCAAAAACCCAGGCTCTACTCTCTTCCCCACAACCTGCACAACCCAAGGAATAGGATCCCCTTTCATTGCACACAGTCCCTCAGGTCTTCCCACAGGGCTCCAATGCACTCGGTTGACCAGGAGTCTCCCAGCTGCTTCAGGAGTGCTCACAGTAGCCTTCACAAGGATCTGGGATGTGACTTCTCACACCCACCCTCTTACATGAATTCAATGATTGAGTGTCTAATAAGTCAAAGGGAGGATTATTTGGTAAATATACATTAACTTAGGCAATCACATGGGTTTTCCTTGGATCCCCTTTAGCCCCCTCTCTTGTGAATCATAGCCCCCCCGTCGTTACAATCCCTCTCGTATCACAGCCAGCGATTATTATTTTTAGTAATTATTTCGTTGTACACAATACACAATTCGGCCCTCGCCCATATTAATCAATATGGGCTCTTCACCTCAAACATATCGGCTCACCAGCCTAAACCACATTTAAAAAATTACATTATAATTTGTAGGGACTAAAACTGGGGATGTTACGAGTAGTAATGCGTTGGATTCCAAGTGGAGAAAGAAAACCATGCGCTCTGTTAAGTGGAGATACTCTGAGTCTAACTAATGAAGTGGAGAGAGAGAAAGCATGAGCCCAGTTAACTCAACCACACACCTAGTTATCTCCTCCATGCATGCATGCGACCTAGTTAACTCTGAGAAGGTGCCAACTCACTCCTAAATCAATGCATGTGTCTCAGTGGTCTTCAGTTGACACATGCAAACACCCTAATGACTCAGACAAACCACCATTCTAACTCCAGCGCTTGCCACCTCACTCCAATGTCATGCATGCATCCAAATCCTGCCACATGTCACTCCCAGAAGTTGTCACGCATCACCACCTGAAACTGTCACGTGTCACCTTACATGGATGCCTCATGTCATATTGCATGGCGACCATACTTGCTAATAATAGCACTGTGAAACATAGACATGCTAAAAATAGCAGTTCGCTCAAAAAATAGGAAAAGACGAAAAATGTTAGGAACTGCTAGGAGAACATTGTCAAATATTGCATGCCTAAAAATAGGCACTACTAAAAACAAAAACTTCTCGCATGTCAATGAAATCAGGCTCATCGGCTTAAATTTTCTACATGGAATCTAAATATGTGCTTGAAATCGTCATCTGAACCCTAGAATTAAAACTGCTAAAAATAGCAGTGTCTCACATGTTGCCCAAAAAAATCTTAATGGCATCGTGAGTTCACAAGGATCCCAAATATGTAATCAATACTGCCATGCGGACCTCCGAACTCTACTTCCTAAAAAGTAGAAGATTTGCTAAAAATAGCAATCCTCTCCAAACTGATTGAAAAACATGTATAATGTCACTGGAAACCAACGCTGAATCGGGACCATATCACTAAACCATCTTGCCTCTAAACTCTGTGTGAACCAACCTCTAACTCATGAAAGTTATGTCCAGAATCAAACTTTGAACACTAGCCTAATGGAGTAAGTTGGCTCTTAACCCTCTAGTTTGCAAAGGAGAAAATTCAGGGGTTAACACGTCCCATCAAGATAACCATAAAATAATCAATCGTGTGATCTCCAAGGTGTAACCACTCCTTAAAGTAGATGCCAACGGTCATATCCACATGTTGGAGTGTCAAAACCATCAATAATACCATAGATCAGTGTGCAAGATAATAACCAATGCCATGAAGAGAAAGGACGCCCCCCATCAACAAATTAAAATATTAAGTGTGCCTATGCCATAAGGAGAGTACTTCATCTAGTCAAGGCCTAACCATCAAAGGAGACCCCTCAAATATGGAAATATGCAAAATAAACCCCATGACGAACATATCCAAGTGTGTAAAGTAGCCCCATAAGTTAGGGAGCTCACAATAGGAAACCTCTAACCATACAGAAAACACACCCAATATGTCAATGAATATGTTTGAACCATGTAGAAAGAGGTCAATATGCTAGGAACTCCATGTGCAAGCCAACAATTAGGTCAAAAGGAGGTCAAACAACCGTTAAACTACTGCAATGATTCTCCACATGTGTGCACTAGATGACCTCTCCATCTAGGGAAATAACTTGGGCCATAACAATGTGTAACAAGCATGAAATACACCAAGATCTCCTAGGGCACTCACACTAGGAGGCCTCCCCACCATTGAAAATACATCCATACATTAATAACCATCCCGGACCATATGAAAATAGATCAATGCTAAGCACCATGAAGAGAAGGAATGCCCCCCATCAACCAAGAAAAACATCCACAAAATATTAAGTGTGCCTATGCCATAAGGAGAGCACTTCATCTAGTCAAGGCACAACCATCAAAGGAGACCCCTCAAGTATGGAAATATGCAAAATAAACCCAAGTGCTCCACTTAATCAAGCCTCAAACCCCATGTTCAACATATCCAAGTATGAAAAGTAGCTCCAGAAGTTAGGGTGCTCACACTAGGAAGCCTCCAACCATAGGGAAAACACACCCAATATGTCAATGAAGATGGTGGAACCATGTAGAAAGAGATCAATATATTAGGCACTCCATGTGCAAGCCAATAATGAGGTCAAAAGGAGGTCAAACAATCGTTAAACTACTACAATGATTCTCCACATTTGTACACTAGATGAGCGCTCCATCTAGGGAGATAACATGGGTCATAACAATGTGTAACAAGCATGAAATACACCAAGATCTCCTAGGGAAATCACACTAGGAGGCCTCCCCACCATGTAAAACACATCCAATACATTAATAACCATGCTAGACCATATGAAAATAGATCAATGCCAAGCGCCCCACCTCCATGTGACATCAATCTATACAATATATAATGATGTGTTAGGGAACTTGTCTCTTAGGCCATCAACTACCAAGCAACCAACATAACATGTTTATGCCCTAGAATCACGTCATGTTACTATAGATCACTAGGAAGACATCATACATGTGTGCAAGGTGTAATACCATCTAGACATGATGAGTAATATATCAAGAACAACACCATAATACCAATATAAGTCACATACACTAGCAGGAACCACCATCATTTATCCTCTATTATGTTGATCCATCAACCAAAGATGTGCAACCATGAAGAGAGAACCAAGCCATGACAATCCATCACAAGGACAAGTGAATCTCCTTCAATCCTAAGTACTCAAGAAACCCAATGGAAGAACAATCCTCATGAAGCAATCATCCTGCAAATCCCTTTAATGTGTGATGAAAATCATACATGTAATCCTCATGCTATATGAGAGCTAACAACAAGTAGAAACAAACTAAACATATTCCTATAATTGGATAGTAGCATCATCACACAACTCCACCTACATGTCAATGTCCTGCTCCTAAACTCTATTGAATTCCTTCTTGTTGAACGTCGTGTGTCTGGATGCTCCATTATTGACATACCACCCTACACTAGAGGAGGTGTTAATGGAAAGGGATAAAACCATGGAGAAGGTTGTCTCAAGCTTGGATGATAACTCATCCACTCCGACTAAAGCTTGTGCACCCCCTACAAACTATTGGTGTTCCTTTCCCTCCCCCTTCTTCTTCTAAAGACAATGAGAATCATAATGGCCCATCTCGTGGCACTTGAAGCACTTCAAGTGACTCTTGTCCTTCTTACCCTGGTTCAAGCAACATGAACTCTCTTTCTTCATCATCCCAAAAAGGGAAAGGTTTTTGATCTCCTTCAATCTAGTTGAAACTATCTCTAGCCTTGTTTCTTCATAGATGAAATCATCCTGAAGCTTCTCAAATGTGGGAAGATTCTCACAGGCATGGACACCCCGAACAAAAGGGTCCCAAGCTGAAGAGAACCCATTAACTGCTATGGGCACCAACTCCTCATTCTCCACCTTCACCCCAATAGAAATGAGTTGATCTCGAAGCTCGACAATCTTCATGAGATAACTAGGCACTATGTCTGTATCACTCATACATGTGGCAATGGACTTGTTCTTCAGCAACATTCTGCAAGAATATTCACACTATGATATAAAGTGATCAAGGCATCCCACATATCCTAGGTCAATTTTTGTTAAACAATGTAAGGGATCAAATTTTCCTCCATAGAATCAAGGATGATTCTCTTAGCTTTGGGCACATTTTTGTTGTCTTCAAACAACTAAGTAGAATTGGTAAAATTTCAAAATTCATCACCCATTATCAAAAATTTAAAAATTTACTTTTCTAAAATCAAATTGCAATTATTGATAGTTTCCAACCATTGTCACTAGTAATAACCTATTGACAAATTGAGCAGAAATATTTTCCACCATAGGTAGTTGATGCAACACCTGCTATCATACTTGGAATTCGAGCACTTGTAAATATACAAATTTATCATGTGAGCCAGTTGTTTGTCGATGAGGTTGTGTACTAGCATTATTGATGAATGTTGTCATTTTAGTTTCCTTAATGTATAAGTGAACCTTAAGAGCTTGAGGCTGTGAAATACCTATCATGGCTGCAATAAATTGGAGGTAACTGATTCTTCAACTTGGTTGTCCTTTTCATCTGATTCTTCAATTGGGTTATCATTATTATTGTCTTCGTCCAAGGAATCGGTGTTGCTTCCGCTATCAATATCACCATGGTTAATCTCACATAAGTATAATATTAATTTTTGAATTTGAAAGTGTGACAGAAACTCTAATTTTCTTACATCTATAACACCTTTTAATAGCCTTTGGATCATGTTTATCAAGAGTTGGTTGCCTTTGGTGAGGTAGAATATACTTGACGGAAAAAATTTCACATTGCACAAAATATGAGCAATGTCGACTCTGAAATCTTTTTTATCACCTTTGCATTTTTCATGGCCTTCTCAAGATTAGATATGGTATAGAATCAGAATTTGTCTTATATTTTTGGCGTAAGACCCATAATATAGGATTGCAACACCTTTCAGAATCTAGAACTAGCGTCACAAGAATCTTGCATTCATGAGTGTACTTTTCTATGGCTTCTTTTTGTTGTAAACAAGCAAATTTGGTAAAAATTTCCTCTTCCTCCAAGTCTTGAAATCTATTGAAGCAATTGGAGATAAATATTTGCCAATTCACTACGAGTCCTCTTTTTTTGGCAACCCACAACAGGAGCCAATTGGAAGTGGGTCCTCTAAGTATAATGAGGCCATTTCAATTCATTCATCATCATTAGACATAGTACATTTAAAAATATTGTTCAATTTCGTTGATTCGTGCATTTTTTTAACCAACTCAGACAGGGTGCCAAAGCACGTGGATGGGGAGGGAAGTAACATCACATCTCCCTGATTTCCTAGGAACTCTAACCTTGATCTAAGGGTTGTAACTGTTAAATTATCTTCTCCAACCTACCCATTTGGTCCTCCATTTGTGTGGCTATGAACTTCTCCAATGTGTCCACTTGCTTCACCATTTCTGTCATGTCTCATTTTATCTTGATGTTCGTGGGCATCCTGAAATATTTTACCTCAACCTTAATGATTAAACATTTTTTTACATTGTTCTGATGAAAAGAACAGATGGAAAGTTGACTAGTGGCAAACAAAAAGGAATTTTGGGTTAAATGACTCAAAGTCAATTCTCGTTGCCTCCAAAAAATTTATAAGTAAATTTTTTTCTCCTCTTTTATTATTTCTTTAACATTAAAGTGCGGAAAAGATTAAAAGAAATATTCATAAGGTTCATCAAAGCATAAGAGGAGATCAAGTAGTATGATCACAACAAAATTGCATTCATAGATATCACTGCTTAAGCTTGGGGTGCATATGTTTTCCACCTGCTATTGTTCTTTTCACTATTAATCCCTGTCCCGCCTGATTAGTTTGCCTATGTCGTCCTTTACTAGCCTACCTTCCACTACAAGACCTCTCAGAGCAATTTATGGCTCGGTCAAAACCTAGGACTAGCAGACAAACCATCTAATCTAAACTCAACTCTAGTTTTGCACAACATTTTCATTGGCAATAAGGAGAACAATGCTACCTCCCAGAGAAATCCCACAAGTTTGTTTTAAAGAGAATCATGAGGTGATGACAATTCTTCTAAAGACCCATTGTTGAAATTTATGCTTCTACATATGGAATTGTCTATGAAACTTACAAAGCGCACATATTATCACGTTATTTTGTTGCTTGTGTACCTCTAAAGGCCATGATACGGGCCTCAATGAAAGAAGTATGGAAGCCACAAGGTTGGCCCAGCTAGAGAACCCATACCCTAATGAAAGGCAATTTTGTGTTTTCGTTTTTAGATAAATTCCATTATGCTACCATAATTGTTGGAGGTACTTGAATTTGTCGCTACGCCCTTATCACTTTTTCTAGTTGTGTCGAGGACTTTTTGGCTGAGCAAAGCACTCAACCCTACTACCCCTATATGGGTGGAATTTCTTGACCTTCCTGTGTAGTTTTCGCCCTTCCTCGAAAGAATTTCTTAGTTGCTCGACAGGGTTCAATTGACATGAATTGAATAGGTTCTTTAACCCTCATCCCCAAAAGAGAATTTGTCTAAAAGTCGACATGTCCAAGAACCTAAAAGAATTCATCTTGATCCAAGTGGGGGATAAAATGACTAAACAACCTGACCAATTTATCAATCTTCCCAACACCTACTTTCAATGACAAAGCTAGAACCACAAGATCCGTCACTGCCCAGTTATGGTTAATCCCAATCCACATCAAGCCCTATCCAACTAGACTCCTCATGCTCAAGCTCAGCCAACTACTCAAGCCACCAATAGTGCCATCAACAATTGGGTTCAAGTCATTTGTAAGAACTCTTATGTAATAAGTTCGTTGCAGCCCCAAAGGCTCAACGCACCAAGCCAGCGCTATTTGTGTCTCAGATCCTAATAAGCCCACCCTCCCAAGCACTAGGAAGGAAGCAGTGCACCTCTCCCAAAACACCTTATCTCGAGGTAGCAGCAAGAGGGGTGTTGATATTATGGTAGCTGCGAGAGGTATTTACCTCCACGTGTAAACCTGACGAGAATAGAATACTCCGGAAAGCAACAAGAAACCCTAATGAGTTGGCTAATAACCCTAGAAGACTTGTTGACTCAAGAGGATAATTTATATTAGGTTATTAGCCTCCAAGAGAAGAAGTCGGCCAGAAATAATAATAATATACTGGACAGACAGGTACCCAGAAGGAGAAGTCGGCCCCAGTAAGTTTGCCAGAACCACTATAAATACAGGGCGCCAGTCTCTCATTTGACACATCTCAGCAGTTGCAGAAAGCCAGTTCTGCGCGGTGCAGTTGCAGTCTTGTGCGCAGGTTTGGAGGAAAGTTCTTGGTGCAGCTGCTGCAGCTAGCAGTTACGTTTTGGCTTAGACTATCTCTTGGCTAGGGTTTGGAACATCTGATCACTCTTTGTTGTTGTGCTATCCTTGGAGAAAGGTGCACTACCCTTTGTTTGGCTATCTAGCCTAGGGTTTGCTTCCGGAGTGATTCTCTGTCAAGGTT
>JASDQU010202839.1:27738-40218 GCA_032191745.1 Picea mariana | reverse complement strand
GGCTTGGCAATTTGGCAGAGTTTCTTTGCAATAATTTTTCCTCCTTGAATAGTACCCCTACCCCTCCTTTTATAGGCTAGAAGGAGCTAGGGTTCTTGGCGAACTCTCGGCCATGCATGGCTCGGAGTTCCAGTTAACTGACAAAAAGCCTCGTGTCCCGGCGGAAACTTTCCTGGTTTTTTGCTTTGTTAGGTACCCGCGGGCTGTTTTGGGTTAGCCTGCGGATACCCGTGTGCAGTATGAGGACAGAAAGCGGATGCCCATACCCAATGAGAAGTTAGGGCACGGGTTACTTGTTTTAAGTGGTTTTTTGAGGATTTGCTCAGCATGGCTTTGGCTAGGAAGAGGCATGAGTTGGCTTGATGCCAGGTAAACCTGTATAGTGCATTTTAGGGTTATAACACCTCCTTACCAACCATGTCAAAATTGTTCTGGTCCCCCTCATGTGTCTATGCAACTAGAACCACATGCCAATGATGGTTGGAAATAAATTGTTCATCAACCTGTAGCTCATCACCATGGTTGGGTTAGTGTGTCTTTTCCATTACCCCCTCCTCCACTGCCAATAAATCCAAATTTCCAAGTTGATCGTGTTGTATTTACAACACAGTCCTCTCATGCAAGAAAAAGGCTAAAAATTGATGTTCCCAAGACAGAGCTAGATACGGGAAAATGAGTGGTCACTCCCTCCAAGTCATCCAAATATTCCTCTGAATTTTTTTCCTCATCTTCATCTCAAAGATGATTGTTCTCATGTCATCAGTGCAATCCACCCACAAGGTTCCCATTAATTGAAGGCTATTGGACTAGATAAATCATAAATGGGATCAAAAGAAGGCAGCGGTGAAAAGAGGCAAAATTTCTCTCACAACAAATATGGTTTTTAATGTTGATTAATGTTATTTTCTATTGAGGACAATCCTTTTATTCTGATAATGTTTTTGGCATCATGGATATAATTTTATTTTTGGATATAGTCATGTTCTATTTTGTTGATATTAAAATATTTGAACATTAATATGAGGATGGGAGTTACAAGGCGGATGTTTGAATCAAATGTTTAGGGTGTTATACTTTATGTTTTGGTTATTATTAAAAGAAATTGAAAATGACAGTCACAAGGGGTCCCACCTATTTAGTTATTATTTAATTAGACCCTTATATATATATTATTTATTTGTCTAAACTAATTAGTTAAGATAATTAATCTTAACAAAATAAAGGTAGTTGAACTACCATAACTTATTGAGAAAATATAAAATCTCAATCAAATGAAGAGACAAAGGAGTAAGAGAGAATATATGAGAACTTATACTATAAGTTTTGATCTATACTTGTGAGATACTTCCATTCTTCATTCATTCTGAGTTTACTAGAAGGATTAACCATCTTGATTACAACAGGGTCTTATTGAAGGCAACAAGATTCAAACACTTGATCATATCTTTCAACAATTTGTCTTTAAAGGTGTATAATTTATCTTTGGAATTTTTTGTGTTCTTGTTTGTTTATGAATTAAATTTCATGAGTGATAAAGAATATTTTGCAAAGTCAAGTGACAACATTTTGTGGAAAGTTGATCCAGATCTTTATCTTTAGTTTTCTTTTGTTGTCAGAGTCTTTTTGTATGGTTCCCTTTGGAGGATTCTAGAATCTAAATTTGACTTTGGTTCCTACCCTCATAGGGGTTTGTAAAGAGAATTCATCTTTGTATCCCAGAATGAAATAAATGTAAAAATCATATTTCTGATTTCTATCTCACATGTGTATTTTGATGATTTGGTTCAGATTTTTCTTTTAAATTTGTCTCTTATCCATGTACACACTTATCTAATTTCTTTCTTATTTTATTTCTTTTGCACAATTACATTTAACATATATAAAACCAGCCTTGGTCCCTCATACTTAATACTAGTGGATTAAGTGATTGTTTTATTTATTTATTTTAAGGACATTCCCAACTATCTTTCCCTAGCCTCACAATACCTGAAAATTCTTGAGTAAGGTTCCTCATACCTTTTCCTCAACACTCTTCTTCCTCCTTATCCCCTCGAGCTACGAAGGGGCCACACACAAAAACCATAAATATATCTCCAAGCTTGCCTCCCAAGGAAGAGCTTCCATTCTTTCTCAAGCTTGAAATCCCAAATCTCATAAGTAAAACATAGTCCAACCAAATTTTGGAAGCATAACAGTACTATCAAAAAGTGAGATCCATTTCACTTCTACACCATTTATTTTATAGAAATTTCATCACTCACACATGTCCTCATGCACAAATAATTAAATTTTTGGATTAAATTAATTATTATTATTAACCCACACATTTGTCACACTCTCCCCAAGTTGCACAAGTAATTACCATTTTTATTTTATTTAAAATGTCAATTTCCCTCACAATCCCCAATGTGTTCCTATTTTATCTCTTAGTTGTCCTTTTTTCCCCCAAATTCTCATTTAATGAGTGTCTCCTAACTAGATCTTAGTTAGAGTTGGATTAGGAGTCTTCTTCTTGTTAGAATTGGTGATAGTTTGAGTCAAGATACTATTCTATGTGTACACCTATTCTCTCATATTATTATTTCTTTCTATTTTAAAGTCCATTTTATTAATTTCATGCACACCTGTCCATTTTATCCAACCCTTAGATTTTTATTCACCTTTTTCCAAGAGTTTGATTTTTATCTCAATTCTTTTAATTTATTTAATATTTAAATTAGTTCCTTAATTAAACTTAGACTTAGACTTAGTCTTAGACTTAGGATTAGACTCTTGTTAGGATTTTTAGTTTATAATTTACTAACTAATTAACTAGTTTATTCTAACAAGGTCTACCATTTCAATGTTTTCTAGGCCACCTACATTTATTGATTCAATTTTTAATTATGCGACGTTCCCTTCAAGAAGCACCTATGTGCTCCAAGGGTGCCACTCACCTTAAACTAGTTTTGGAAGTTTGTTTGACCCTTGGATTCAACACTCCATTCAGTCGACCTTGTGAGAACTAAGGGTTTCTAAGGAATAAGGATTCTGCATTATTACACGCCCTTTATATTTTCTTGTTAGTGATTGTCTCAGTATTCCCTCACGACATCGTGTACCTCTCGAACTAGGTAATTGTTAATCTACAGTTCAGGTCATGGAGGGAGTGATAGTAGGCTATAATAGGGACGCTACCACACCTCTCCCTGAAATGTCTAGTTTTTATGCATGGCCCCTTTACTCATTATGTGTGTCGGACTAGCAAGCATCATCAAGCCTACATCCATTGGAAAAAACAATGTCAATAATCCATATACCTAAATCGTATTGTAATTAATCATATATCACATGTGTGGAAAATGAAATACTCAATCAAAATACAATCTGCTCCCTGACTCAATCCAGAGTCTAGGGAGTCCATTGATGCCATCATCATCCATAACCTGTCATGTGTCCTGCACAATAAGAAAATCTCGTCAATAATGTATGTCAATACATATACATTTGAAAGTAAAAATGAATCACAACACATCATCATCATCATCATATAAGTCATAATCGAAATGAAATCATAATGTACCATAACTGGATCACTTGCACGCAAATGTCCTCAAAGGATAAGTCAACATAAGTTTTCTCAGTACAATGGGATGTTACATACATCCCTCTTCTTTTAAACTTCATCCAGAAGTTATTAAAATATATAAATGCAAGTAATACATGTATATGACATAGATCTACATATCTAATCTATAAAACAAATAAGGAAACTGTTGACGAATCGCATATGCGTCCTCCCATGTAGTCGAGTGTGGACTATAATTGTCTCATTGAACCTTGACCTGGTTGACTATTAGACACCATGGTTTTCAAGTGTGATGGTCCAAAATGAGGATTGGATCTGCCATGAGAGAACCCTCATCCGACACCTGCAAATAAATCATGTCAATAGCATGTGATAGATCACTAATATAATGTCGTAAAATAGATACATGAAATACATCGTGCATACAACTCAAATAATTAGGAAAGTCTAGTCGATCAACCATGCGTCTTTTATTTTCCACAACCTTGAAAGGTCACACAAACCTAGGAGGTTGTATATCACCCTTTTCAAACTTGATCAAACTCTTATGTGGTTTTACCCATAAGAAAACTCTATCGAAAACCTTGTAACTATGGTCAACACAATGAGCATCGACATAACTCTTATGCCAATCCCTCACCTCTTTAATTTTTTGTCTTATCGATTTCATATGTTATTCCATTTCTTGGATCACTTCCAGTCCCACCATGACCCTATCCTCAATTCGATCCAAACACAACGGTGTCTGGCACGATCACTAGTAAAGAAACGCAAACAGTGCCATCTTTATGGTACTATAATAATTGTTTTTATATGCAAACTCTACCAATGGAAAGAATTATTCCCAACACTTATGTTGATCCATCATGTACATACATAGCATATCCTCTAGAATATTATTCGTCCTTTCAGTTTGTCCATCTATCTCTAGGTGATATGTTGTGCTAAAATTAAACTGAGTTCCCAAGGCCTCTTGGAAACTGGTCCAAAACAATCTTGTCAACATTGATCCTCAATCAGATATGATCCTTCTTGGTACACCATGTAACCTCACAATATCATTGAAAAATACTCTAGCTATGTTTGGCGCCTGATACAACGCATGCACTAGAATAAAGTGTGCACTCTTCGTCAGAGTGTCAACTACCACAAAAATTGAATCATGTCTCCTTGCCATCAGTGGAAATCCAACAATAAATTCCATCAAAATGAATTCCCATTTTGATTCAAGAATAGCGTGTGGTTGTAGAAATCTTGGTGGATGTCTATGCTCAACCTTCACTTGTTGACATTATAGAAATATCTCCACATAACTAACTATGTTCGATTTCATTCCTTTACAGAAGAATAAAGGATTAAGGTCTTCCTTCATCTTCATGACTCCCAAATGAGTCATGTAAACTATTTGATGAGCTTCTCTTAGGATCAAACTTCTTAATTCATCATTAGGCGGTACGCCAAATATCTCAGTAATCCATCGATGTCCAATGAATAACCTTCAAAATTTTGTACCATCATGGTATATTGTTCGGTATTAGCCTTAACTTCCTTGTACCAATCATCGTCAAATTGTAGAACTAGAAAATTTTCTCGCCAATTCATCTTAAGAGGTTTTACCGAGAATATGCATGGTCTCCGACTCAATGCATATTCTTCTCTGTTCACCATTCCTTTAATGTAAGTAATCTCAAATTCATATTCGCTGAGTAATTTTTACCAAAACCTCTATCGCGTGTTCAAGTCACTCTGACACTTTGTTTTCTCTTAGACACTATAAGACAAATATCAAGTGTTCGTCATGTTCTTCTTTCATCCGAGAATAAATCAATATGCCATCAATAAATACTTGAACAAACTTGTCCAAGTATTCCTAGACAACCCCATTCCTCAAACTCATAAATACGCCCGGGGCATTCATCAATCCAAACAGTAAAACTATAAACTCATAGTATCTGAATCTCATCTTAAATACAGTCATAGGGACATCCTCTTCCTTAATACATAATTGATGATATCCCGATCTCAATTCTATCTTAAAACATCATTGCTCCCTTCATATGATCAAATGAGTAATCTATTCTTGGCAATGGATATTGGTTCTTGATTGTCACTATATTCAATTTACAATAGTCAATACAAAGTCTCCATGATCCATCCTTCTTTCATAGGAAAATAAATGGCAGACCCCATGATGATACGCTTGGACGTATAAGTCCCAAATCCAACAACTCCTTCAATTCCATTTTCAACTCCTGCAATTCCAATGTCAACATCTGGTATGGAGTTCTTGCAATTGGTTTCGTTCCAGGTTTTAGGTATATTGCAAACTCAAATTCTCTTTCCGGCGAAAAACATGGTAGTTCCTCGGGAAACACATCGACAAACTTTAACACTAAAATAAGTTTTTCTATTCATTATGTTTTCCCCTTTTCGTTTAGCACTACGATGACCTACAAATTACGCCCCTTGCACATACTCTTTTTTAATTCTAGAGAAGAAATAAACCTTAGAGACACTTCGTGGTTTCTTCCTATAATTACTCAACTCTATCCCAAATCATCTCTCAAACTTAACTGTTTCATCTTATAGTTAAGTATCGCATCATGTGATTTCTTCAAGTCCATGCCTATCACTATGTTATAAGATCCTAAGTTCATGGCATAAATATTTACCTTTGTTACAAAATTACCCAAGTCAATTCTATAATCGATAAAATTCCCTCCAACTTTGTGTTTGGCTCCCAATGCCATTTCTATGTATCCAAATGCATCCTGCTCGATTTCCTTTACCTCAATTCTCTTAAGAGTTTCACTAGAAATAAATCTCTCGGTAGCTCCTGGATCTATCAAAATACTAAAGTTTTGATCATAGATCATATCTGATGTCTCAAGCACAGTGGAATCGTGCTCAGCTTGGTGGTTATTGACCATTGCATGCATCTCCTTGGCCTTGCCAAAATCTCCAACTATAGTGGTTCCTGACAATTCAGCTACTTTTTCCTTCTCAATCATACAATATCATTTATAATGTGGCTTTCCACATGTCCAACATCCATTCTTAAGTCTGATACTCCTAGTACCAGAAGTAGAAGTTGTTGGCCTAGGCATATGTTGTATTGATCTGCTCTGTTGACCAGATCTAAACTGTTGGTGCTGCAGACGACACTGCTACTGCTATGGTGCTCTTTAAGGAGTCCTCTACTGAGGATTTTGTTGTCATGGTGTCGAGAACATAGGTCCCTTGGGCGTATATCACTTCCCAGAAGTCTGTCTGGATGGTGTTTGATACTGCTATGCTTTCAATGTTTCTTGTCCAGTCTGTCTAGAGGTATTCCTTCCCTGACCCCCACTATTCATATCTTCATCTGCTATGAGGGCCTTTTGAACTGCATCATGTAACTTCTGAGGCATGAAGATCTTCACCTTCGCACAAATTTTGAAGTTAGGCCGAACACAAACTTGTTGACCTTTAACTTCTCTTTGTTTAGGTGTGGAGCATATCTAAGTAGCTCCATGGACTTGTCATCATACTCTGACATAGTATACCTACCCTATCATAAGGCGTTGAGCTCATTAAGTTGTCACTAAATGAATTCATCAGACAAGTACCTCTCCCCAAATCATTCCTTGAACAATTCCCATGACATGTCTTCCATGACCATGTTTAGTTGAGGTAGGAGTGTCTTCCACCAAATTAGTTAACTCCCCTTCAGTTGAAATACCTCCATGCAAAATTTCATTTTGGATGTGTAATCATGAAGTGTGAAATATATCGCCATGTTTTCCAACCATGCCTCAACATAAAATCCCTCTATGGAACCCCAGAACTCGAGAAACTTCACTTTCTCGAGTTCTCTGTGTATATTGTTACTACTAGCTGGAGCACATTGTGAACCCTCACTGGGCACAGATGCTCTGCCCTCATATAAATCCAGGCAGTTTATCAATGCCTCTAACATCCTCTTGAAGGATCTCATCATACCTACCATATCTCCCTCAACAACCTGCTCCTACTGAGTAGTCTACTCATATCCCTAAGGGTTAGATCCCTCTGGCATTGGATACTATCGGAGGAGGCACACCTCTTCCTCCCACACCACGATGTATACCTCCCCTGCATCCTCTAATCATGATTACTTGCATGGACAATTTAAAAAATTAATTAATGATACAACATTAATCATTTTACTTTAACACAATGGAAAGTGTAATGGTCCAATGTTGCAGAGTTGAATCCACTCTGATACCATATGTAATAACCTTATATCTAACCATCAATAATTATAGTACTAATCCTAAATATAGGTGCAAATCTAAATCAAGGGAAATTTTATTTTATTTGTTTTATATTTTAATTACTTGTTTTTACCATAAGTCAAGATGCTCTAGTAACTGATCAAAAGTGTGAAGGAATTACAATTTAAGTCTTAAACTTATCAGGGTTGAAAAAAATTCAAGGTTTTCTTTAGCGACACAAAAGAGTTTCAATTTCATCCCATTACCTTAATTAAAGATGAGCATAATGTCGTTTTAACTTACCTAGGTCAAAAATATAAATCATTCCTTATTTTTCCAACAAAAGATAACCTGTATCAATGCAAAAAAAATTGTAGAACATAAATAATATTGTAAATTCAACTTCTTAACTTTCTGATTTGTTTACTAACTTAACTAAACTAATATAAGTAAATTGTTAATTACAAAAAATCTTAATAGATAGTTAAATCACTAGCATGAAAACTAATATATATTATGAGGTTGACTTTGTAAGGAATTATTGTTCACTTACCACACTTTTATTCTAATATCCTCATGGTCATACTTGATGCCCTATTACCATATTAAGGATTTAAAAAATCCAAGAAATATGAAAATATTGGTTTCTTAAAAAACACTTTATTTCTATAATCACAACATTATAGAAATAAAAACATTGGTTTGTAAAATTTTGGCTAACAAGTCAAACTTCGCATGTTAAATAAAAACACATTTGTCATCAGATAACCTCCCAATATGTGAAGATCTTCCAAGGCTCATTTTTTTTTTTACTTTAACTATCTATGTGGAATTGTTCCCAATTTTTCCTCAGATAAATTGAATAGGTTTAAATTTTTTCGTTTCCTTTATTTAATCCAGGTAAAATTTGTAATCAACTAAATTTAATCAAGCAATTATGTATCGATTCCTTCAAGCAATCTTTGTACATACTATTTAACTTTTCAATATAATTTCGCAACTACGATAGCATATAACTTTCAATATAATCTCCATCATATGTTTGGCGAATGAAACAATGAATAACCTTCCTTGAAAATATCGATTCGAAATAGGTTTCATATCTAAAACAGAGTATACATATTCCAAGAGTAACGTTGATATAAAATCTAGTTTCCGATACACTATATAATCATAACATATAAAATAGCCTAACAATAATGAAATTGAAACTGTTACAATCAACATGACAATACCAATCAAAATTAGTGTGTAAAATTTTATGTATAAAACTAAAGAATATTAGTGGAGTATGCTTCAGAATTTCATATGAATTCTTGATAAGGAATCACAAATTGATCTTGATTTTTCATTTTGAAATGATTAATATACACTTAAATTTATTTAACAATTGAATGAATGAAATTAAATATTGTAACCAGTTTTGGTTAATATTGGTAGTCGATTCTCCGAATTGACGTAGTTGTTCAATACTTCTCTTATTTCATGTTAATCAAGTGACCTCACTGGTACCTCCCAACCAAATGCTAGGGGTACTATTCTTCCCCCTTATCCCCCAAGCCGCAAAGGGGCCACACACAAAAGCCGAAAAAATAGCTCCAAGCTTTCCTCACAAGTAGAGCTTCCACTCTTTCTCAAACTTGAAATCCCAACTCTCACAAGTAATTACCATTTTTATTTTAGTTAAAAATTCAATTTCCCTCACATTCCCCAATGTGTTCCTATTTTCTCTCTTAGTTATCCCTTTGTTCCCCAAATTCTCATTTAATGAGTGTCTCCTAACTAGATCTTAGTTAGAGTTGGATTACGAGTCTTCCTCTAGTTAGACTTGGTGGTAGTTTGACTCAAGATACTATTTTGTGTGTACACTTATTCTCTCATATTATTATTTTTTTCTATTTTAAAATCTGTTTTATTAATTTCATGCACACTTGTGCATTTTATGTAACCTTTATATTTTTATTCACCTTTTTCCAAGAGTTCAATTTTGATCTCAATTCTTTTAATTTATTTAATATTTAAATTAGTTCCTTAATTAAACTTAGAATTAGATTTAGTCTTAGACTTAGGCTTAGACTCTTGTTAGGCTTCTTAGTTTATAATTTACCAACTAATTAATTATTTTATTCTAACAAGGTCTACCATTTCATTTTTTTCTAGGCCACCTAGATTTATTGACTCAAGTTTTAATTAAGCAACGTGCCCTTCAAGACGTACCTCCCTACTCCAAGGGTACCACTCACCTTAGACTAGTTTTAGAAGTTTTTTCAACCCTTGGAGTCAACACTTCATTTGATCAACCTTGTAAGAGACTAAGGGCTTCTAAGGAATAAGTACTTAAGCCTTATTGTGTGCCCCCTAAATTTCCTCATGAGTGACTATCTTAGTCTGCCCTCACGACATTGTGTACCTATCGAAATGGGTAATCGTTAATCTATAGTTTAGGTCATGGTGGAAGTGCTAGTAGGATGTGATCGGRACGCGACCACACCTCTCCCTCAAATGTCTAGTTTATTTGCATGGCCCCTTTAMTCCTTATGTGGGTCAGATTATTCGGGCATCATCAAGCCTTCATCCACTGACAAACAAAATGTCAATAATCCATATACCTAAATTGCACTGTAATCAATCATATATAACATGTGAGAAAAATGAAATACTCAATCAAAATACAATCCACTCTCTGACTCAATACGAGTTCAAGGAGTCCATTGATGCGATGAACATCCATAACTTGTCATGTGTCCTACACACTCAGGAAAACATGTCAATAATATTTGTCAATACATATACATCTCAAAGTAATAATGAATCACAATACATCATCATCATCATATATAACTTGTTCACAATTAAAAATCATAAAGAAGTTTTGCCACAAAGTGTTGCTAGAGCCTATTATTATAAAAGATAAATAATACTAGTACGTGGGACCCCCTTGTAGATTGGAGATCAGGTTTGGTGCTTATTTGATGTTGTGCTATTGTTCGATACTTCTTACACGGTGATATAATCTTGGTTTATTGGCGATTGAGAAGGCATGTTCTGTGTTTTTCTGCTGCTCTAGGATCAATTTTTATTTTACAATGGCATATGTTATCCTTGTTATCACTGCTATTAGTTATTGGGATCTATTACTAGGAGACTTGCATAATAAACATGTTAGAAACAACATATACAAGCAATTGGAAAGAAATGAAAGCAATGCAACAAATGAAAAGGGAAGAATTTAAACTATGCTATATGCTACTCTACATGCATTGAATTTTAATGGTCATTATTTAAACCTAGCAATAAGCTAATGGTTAGCGATTAGTTGATTTATATCAAACATGGTTGATTTATGTTATGGCATAAGTTAGAAATGTGATATGGTCATGCTATTGGTGATGGTTTAGATACATGGTTTACTTAATTGAATTATATAGTTGATATGTATTATGGTCAAGCTGGCAATGGAAGGTATGATGTGGGTGACTTGTTTGACAAGTAATAGATGTCAATTCCAATGCATGGTTTAAATGAATGGTTAATGGATTAATGGTTGGCGTGTACTAATGAATTAATTGACTGTGGGTGGAGGCAACATGAATTTACTTCACATCACCCTTACTCCTTCCGATGGCTTCCACCCTAGTCGGGCTATTGTTCAACCTTGTTGTTGTGGTTATGCTCTAATTTTCAAGCAGGGAGGAACCACTCGGCCAGCTCTCGTAAGTGCTTGGATTATAGGTATGTCTTTTTCTGGCCATCCATGACTCTACTCTATTTATGAAATGGATATTGGCTCAAATGTATGGGTTGTGATTTCCTTGAGTATTGCAAATGTGTAAAATCATGGTTTTTAGAATGAAGCGTTGATGGTTTTCTTTGCAATGATGTTAAATTCACAACGTTATTGATCATCTTGGGTGTTAGCATCCATAAAGGCTCTCTGTCATCCTTGCTGGCTTTTTTGGAGGGTTTTGTTTGGTATTGAGTGGCTGGCTACCTTCACGCATTTGTATCACCATACCCAGTCTTTGGTTTTCATGGGGTTTAATGGTTGGAAGTGTTTTCTTCACTTGGGCATTGGGTTGTTGTCTCTATTAATGGTCGCATGGTGGGTTATATTGCTTCTTCTTGAACTTGTTTTCACCTCAACGTTGTAGTTGGTTGACTGAAGAGCCACGAGGGTTATACCCCACGTGTGTTAAGTATCATTACTAGGCCGAACTGGAGCCCTGCTCCTCTTTTCATAGCCTCTCCTGTCGCAGGATTTGTCACCTGTCCACGAAATGAATTGTGGTTTTCTCTATGTGTGCACCGTTGGTCTCGACCGAGGTTTTCACCATTGAGAGGAGTTGACTCTAGCCTCCCTGTGTTGGTCCATAAAAAAAACCCTCGACTCCTCAAGCCCGAGGGTTTGTAGAGAAGACTGTTGTGGCCTATTGAGTTTATTATTGGTTGTTATGGATTGCTGTAGAATTGATTACTATCTCGCCCTATTGATTGTATGACAGTGGTGTTGGTTTTGGCATCTAGTCACTGTAATTGTTATTATTGGGTGGATAAGCTCAGCATGGTTAATTGGAATGAGTTGTTAGATCAAATACATAGTCGTTGTCCTTGTGTTTACTAAATTGATAACCCAACATTGTTTTTAATTGATGAATGCACAATGATGCTTCACGCTTG